>PVIU01014885.1:0-50207 GCA_004026605.1 Ondatra zibethicus | reverse complement strand
GGATGGGGGATGGGGATGTGCTGGTGTGGGGGATGGGGATGTGCTGGTGTGGGGGATGGGGATGTGCTGGTGTGGGGATGGACAACCTAGCTTTGTCTGAGAAGATGGATATTCAGTTGAGAAAATGTCCCCATCAGAGTGACCTATAGGCAAGTCTGTGGAGTCATTTATCTTTATTAATGACTGACATGGTGAGGGCAGGACAGACCCAAACACAAACTTCTCCATAGAAGAAAACTCCTATGGAAAAAATGGATGGAATGGTTAATTTTTGGATCTGGCTTCCATACTTTTAAAACTGTATATCTATTTATGGGGCAACAGATTTATTTACTTATCTCCTTTGGGACTGCTAAAGAAAAAGCATCAGCTTAATACTAAAAATGATATTCAGCCGAGTAAATCAAACACTTCATATGAACTTTCATTAATCTTCCACGGTATTGGGGGGGCATTATCTGTCAACATTTATAGCTTTAAAATGGCATCGCTGTCTGAGGTTAAATGTCTTATTCCCAGTCCAGGGCCTCTTTGTCACCCTGGAGCGTCTTGTAGGAAGAGATTTGTCTATTTCACCTACTCGAAGCACAGAAGGGTGTTCGTGAGGCATGGATATGGCAGCTGAACAGAGCAGAGCTGGTGAGTCACAGCCTGCTGCTCAAATCTTGCCCTTAGCCTGATTTTACTAAAGTCTTATTGAAAGCAGCCTCACTACTTACTAAACCATCCTCTTACCACTCCTGCTGCAGAGCAGCAAAGCTGAGTGTGCATACCTGAGGCCATCGACCCCAAGGCTAAAGCATATTATCATTTGGCCCTTGACAGGAAAAGTAGCAATTCACTTCCTTAGGTCAGAAAGTCCCCAACCAACGCCAACAGATTAAACAGCACTTCTGTGAGTTACTTCTAAATTGTCAACTGCTACTAGACCTAAAGATGTCCTTATTACATTTATCTATTTGTGGGAGGTGGACCAAACATCTGCCACATCTGCTAGGACATTTGTCCTTTGACTCTAAGGGTCAGAGGACAACTTGGAGTACTTGGTTTCTGACTTCCATCACCCAAGGATCCATCTCTTGTCTTCAGGTTTCCGGGCAAGCACTTTAGCCCACTGGGCCATCTCCCCAGCCACTAGATTTTAGATTCTTTGGTAAAAAAGGACCTTGAACTCACCTTTCTTTCCTTCCTCTCACTTGTTATAATAATAAATCTGCTGATCGTAGCTCTAGGTACCAATCAAGTAAGTTCTCTGTCATTTTTTAAATCAATAACTCAAGTAAAATTTTATCCTTCTCTAATGATCTCTGATGCTGTTTGACAGCTGAGAGGTTTTGACAGTTTCAAAAGGATAACCGCACAGATTTCAGCATAACCACTTACCATGGCTAATAAAGGGTGTTATAAGGTATACAAATACAAGTTACTTTTTTATTGATTTTTATTGAGCTCTACATTTTCTCTGCTCCCCTCCCTGCCTCTCCCCTCCCCTTCAACTCTTCCCCAAGGTCCCCATACTCCCAATTTACTCAGGAGAGCTTGTCTTTTTCTACTTCCCATGTAGATTAGATTCATGGATGTCTCTCTTAGAGTCCTCATTGTTATCTAGGTTCTCTGGAACTGTGATTTGTAGGCTGGTTTTCATTGCTTTATTTGTTTAAAAACCACCTATGAGTGAGTACATATGATAATTGTCTTTCTGGGTCTGGGTTACCTCACTCAAAATAACGTTTTCTAGCTCCATCCATTTTCCTGCAAAATTCAAACTGTTGTTATTTTTTTCGGTTGTGTGGTACTCCATTGTGTCAATGTACCACGTTTTCCTTATCCATTCTTCGGTCGAGGGGCATTTAGGTTGTTTCAGGTTTTGGCTATGACAAACAAAGCTGCTATGAACATAGTTGAGCACATGTCCTTGTGGCACGACTGAGCATCCTTTGGATATATACCCAAAAGTGGTATTACTGGGTCTTGAGGAAGGTTGTTTCCTAATTTTCTGAGAAATTGCCACACTGATATCCAAAAGGACTGTACCAGCTTGCACTTCCACCAGCAATGCAGGAGTGTTCCCTTTACCCCACAGCCTCTCCAGCATAAGTTGTCATCAGTGTTTTTGATCTTGGCCATTCTTACAGGTGTAAGATAGAATCTTAGAGTTGTTTTGATTTGCATTTCTCTGATGGCTAAGGATATTGAACATTTCCTTAAGTGTCTTTCAGCTATTTTAGATTACTCTGTTGAGAGTTCTCTGCTTAGGTCTGTACTCTATTTTTTTTATTGGATTATTTGTTATTTTGATGACCAATTTCTTGAGTTCATTGTATATTTTGTCTGATGTGGGGTTAGTGAAGATCTTTTCCCACTCTGTAGGATGTTGTTTTGTCTTGTTGACCGTGTCCTTTGCTTTACAGAAGCTTTTCAGTTTCAGGAGGTCCCATTTATTAATTGTTTCTCTCAGTGACTCTGCTACTGGGGTGAAATTTAGGAAGTGGTCTCCTGTGCCAATGCATTCAAATGTACTTCCCACTTTCTCTTCTATGAGATTCAGTGTGGTTAGTTTTATGTTGAGGTCTTTGATCCATCTGGGCTTGAGTTTTGTGCCTAGTGATAGATATGGATCTATTTTCATTTTTCTATATGTTGATATCCAGTTATGCCAGCACCATTTGTTAAATATGCTTTTTTCCATTTGATATTTTTTGCTTCTTTGTAAAAAATCAGGTGTTTGTAGGTGTGTGGATTAATATCTGAGTGTTCTATTTGGTCCCATTGGTCCTCCTGTCTGTTTTTATGCCAATACCAAGCTGTTTTCAGTACTGTAGCTCTGTAATAGAGTTTGAAGTCAGGGATTGTGATGCCTCCAGAGGTTCCTTTATTGTATAGGATTGTTTTGGCTATCCTGGGTGTTTTGCTTTTTCCATATGAAGTTGAGTACCGTTCTTTCAAGGTCTGTGAAGAATTTTGCTGGGATTTTGATGGGCTTTACATTGAATCTGTAGATTACTTTTGGTAGGATTGCCATTTTTGCTATGTTAATTCTACCTACCCAAGAGCATGGGAGATCTTTCCACTTTTGGGTGTCTTCTTCAATCTCTTTCTTCAAAGATTTACAGTTCTTGTCATACAAGTTTCCCACTTGTTTAGTTAGAGTTACTCCAAGATATTTTATGCTAACAAATACAAGTTATTAAGGTGTGTACCTACAAGGTCTGAGGTAAATGCAAGTTATCAAATTTTTCTCTCTCATTATGTTGCTGTTCATAGTCTTAACATTACTAATAAAATGCTGATAAGCTAATAATCTAACTCTGGCAGAGTACTATCACTACTGCAAGATCAAGATTTTAAATTCTCTTTTGTCATTTTCTAGAGATACTTTTCACCGTACAAAAACATCTGTCACAGTCATTCTGCCATTAACATGATGCTGTTCATACAGTGTATGGATATAAAGCTTACATTTTCACAAATTCAAAGAATTCTTGTGATTTCCAGGGAGCTGAATTGAAGGATTCACCTTAAACAGGTCAGATACACCCCCTCTCTCAATTCCCTGGTCCTGACACTCTCCTCCTTAATTACCAGGACCTAAAGGAAAATTTTTTTCTTCTTAGACTTAATGCCAGGTCCAAGAGACACCAGAAAGTTCCACACCACAAATCCTGGGCAGGAGTGAAGCAACCAGCTACCCCATGACCGGCACCCCAGCTTTCTCAGGTCCCCCAAGACTCCAATGCCCACAAATAAGCAGGAAGCAGTCTTGAGAACTTGACGCCATCATCCCTTTAAACTGCCATTCCTAACTCCTCGTCTTTTTATTATAAGAGCAAGATCGGAATGCTGTAATAATAAATCTGCTGGCCTGTCTTGTCACCTGGGCACCCTGTCCCTTTAAGAGACAAGCTCCACTCACTCCCAATCTCCCCCTTTCTGCTGAGGCAGGCAAGCTGATCTCTTGCCTTCTCCCCCCCACCATCCTTCTGAAGAGGCAGTCTCTGCCTCTCCCTTTCTCTTCCTTCTTCTTCTCTTTCTCTGTCTTCCCTTTCTCTTTCTCCCTGTCCCCATAACTCCTTAGCCTTATATCCTTCCCAATACCCACTAAATAAACTATACCCAAGCTCTCTCCACATGGCCTATCTGTCTATCTCCCACCTGCCACAGTCCCCCACACCAGCAGGGGGACCTGCCATGAATTATAACACCACTCCCACCAATATAAAATCATGGTACCTCGATATGAGCAGGCTCTGACAAACACATCGTTATTGAAAGGTCAGGCTGTATTAACTGTCTTCTAAGGAAACCCTTCATCTCTATTAGCCCTCCTCCCACTTCCTACTTGTTTCAAAGGAAACTATATTTTAAAAAAAAGGATTAGGAAAGGCAATCTTCAAACGATGTAATCTGAAAAGTCGAAGTTTAGAAATAAGTCTACCTCTCTTTGATCCCAAATTCTGCTTTTCAACAAAGTGCTACTGGCAGTGGTACCTGGCTAGCCGGCTGTGGTTAACACCAGCTAAGAGCATCCATACTCAGAAACCAAAACCCCCAAACAGGTATCTATAGTTTAAAAAGGAAGAAACTTAATTATCCTGAGATGTGATTCCTCTCCTGGGCATAGGTAACAAAACCATTCTTGGCCCCCAAATCTGTGTTCCTCCTGCCCAAATGCCTTGACAGACACCCCTCACCATGGTCCCTCCTAATCTTACCATTGCCTAAACATGCAAATTTATGCAACAGCAAGATGCTATTTCTGTTCTTCCTGACAGAATCACTTTCATTAAATGATCTTCCTATAAAAACAAACCTCTCAAGCTGAGCTATGCCCCCCTCCCCACGGAGACTCAGAACCAGTCTTAAGATTCAGGGACAATGAACACATTTCAGGTAATGATTTTCTTAGATGACGTTAGTGGCATTTGTAAAAGCTACAAATGTTATTTAGGATGAATGATATTTCTGTAATTTTCATATTATATTAAGAACCCATGGATAAAGCCCTTATCACCCATATTTAATTTCTCTACATCTTTGTCTTGCACAGATGAGCAGGAATAGGGATGGGTGGGGGATGTAGCTTAGTGAGAGAGTATTTGCCTCACGCCTGCATGGCTCTGGACTCAATCTCCTGGAAAGGGAATGAGGAAATATACCAGAGGGAGCTAAGGAATCTGTTCATAGTAATATGCTTTAAAAATTAGGGAGAAACAGCACATGCCTGTTCTCAAAAGAAAGAGTGTTAAAATATAGGCTACAGGAATGATTTGAAGGACTTTCTATTTCATATAATTTTTCTATCTATCTACCTATCTATCTATCTATCTATCTATCTATCTATCTATACCTTTTTAGTAAAGAAAAATTCAACGAAAACAATTAGTAATATATTAATGTTCTTTTAAGCCAAAGATAAGACTCTAGGTCCAAACAAATGTCATAACTAGCATTTGTATGTGGTCTGAAATTGATACCCGTGTTAGAGTCAATAACCACAGAAGTTGGACAGCTCACTTACACCCAGAAAGATTTTGTGTAGTTTCTCTACAAGAACCCTGTCTTTGTCAGTGTTCTATTACTGTGAAGAGACACCATGATCACGGTAACTCTTACAAAGGAAAGCATTTAATGGGGGTTGCTCAGGGTTTCATAGGTTTAGTCTACTATCAGCATGGTGGGGAGCATGGCGGCATGTGGGGAGACATGGTGCTGGAGGAGCTGAGAGCTCTACATCCAGATACAAAGGTAGCAGGAAAAGAGAGGACACTGAGCCTGGCTTGAGCACTGGAAACCCCAAAGTCCACCCCCAGTGACACACTTCCTCCATCAAGGCCACATACCTACTCCAACAAGCATACCTCCTAATAGTGCTACTTCCTGGTTACCAAGCACTGAAATCTAGGAGCCTATGGGGGCCATTCTTATTCAGACCACTATAGAACCCTTCCCAAGCAACAGGTGAACATACAGGAGTATAGTATAACACTAGAGACCCCAACCCATACCAACAGTCACTTTTTCTCATGCTGGCTTTATTAACAGGACATGAAGAGTATTCCTTACCCAACATCATCCAACACTCTAATGCCAAAATGCTGTGCAGAGCTGACAATATGAACACACTTCAGCATTAGATAGCTGACCAGTGTTTACAGGGACCAAAGGCTAGGGATGGTTATGAAGAAGAGATTTACTTGTTTGTTTGTTGCTATACAGTGAAGTAATATCCCTTAAAGCCTGAAGGGACAAAGAGGGATGCTCACAGGCTTCTGTAGTGCATAGGGCAATGCTGAGGGATGCTCACAGGCTTCTGGAGTGCACAGGGCAATGCTGAGGGATGCTCACAGGCTTCTGGAGTGCATAGGGCAATGCTGAGGGATGCTCACAGGCTTCTGGAGTGCACAGGAAAATATTGACAAAGGAAGCTGTGCTTTAAGGCTGGATCTGAAAGAGTTTCTACCTGGTCAGGTACTTCTGAGCTCACTGAAGCCAGGGGCAGACAGGTGATGTCACTCTGGTGGATGTGATCGGTGTCTGGCACCAAGTGACACACATTCCCCTCTCTCCCTGCAGACATATCAACACACAGGTGACAGCCAGCCATAAAGATAAAACATTATTTCCTCCTAAAACAAATGTCAAGTGGACAATTTGTGGGTCTGAGATTCAGCATCTTCCATAAAATACTCATAAACTAGCTGCCAATTGAGCTGAAGGGATTGTTAACTCCTCAACAGAACAACCTCCCTATTTTGAGATTAACATACAGAGTGCACACTGGGTCTACCTTTATTCTAGAAGGCAATGGCCTGCTGGGTAATCTTTATTGGTTCCTTTGGGGGCAGTTATAAACACACTATTTACACGAGTCCTGTGAGGGCCACAAGATAAATCCACCATTTCAGCAAACTCCTCAGCTCCTTTTCAAAATGCCAACCCAAGGGCTCGAGACTTCCTCCCTTCCCTCCCTCTCACCCTCCTTTCCTCCTTTCCACCCTCCTTCCCTCCCTCCCTCTTCTTCTTTTTACAATTTCATACATGTATAGAGGGTGTTTCGAAAACACTTAACCCCCATTGCTTTCCATTCCCATCCTTCTCCTGATAACCTTCCCCCCACTAGCTCCCTCCCAGCCGTGTGTGTGTGTGTGTGTGTGTGTGTGTGTGTGTGTGTGTGTGTGTGGTGTAATTAGGCATGCTTGGATGCACATTAATAGGAAGCTCTTTACTAGAGTTTGAGCAACTTATCAGTTGCTACATCACTGAAATCACCTCTTACCCCCCTTCCCCAACAACCCATTAATAGCTCCTTAGAGAGGTGGAATCTCTCCCATTCATTATAGAAGGCTGATTGGCCCAATCTAGTGCTCATCTTATACAGCCAATCACAGATGCTGTGGGTTCAAGGCTGCACTGGCCATGACATAGGATCTAGATATGTTAGAGAGCATTTTTACACAGTAGGAAGAGAGATACAATACAAAGAAAGAGGATATTTGGCATTCCTACTTGATCTGTGCAAAGAGGTTCTTCCCACTAACTGTCAGTAACCACATTTGGAGGTTTCTCTGTGAGCAGCTTGTGTGCATGTACATGCCTAGCTGTTGCAGGGCGACGAGACTGCAAGTACATTCACGTCCAGCTGTTGCAGGGCTATGAGATTGCAAACACATACATGTCTAGCTGTTGCAGGGCTATGAGATTGCATGCATGTACATGTCCAGCTGTTGCAGGGCTATGAGATCACATGCA
Source organism: Ondatra zibethicus (assembly GCA_004026605.1). NCBI lineage: Eukaryota > Metazoa > Chordata > Mammalia > Rodentia > Cricetidae > Ondatra > Ondatra zibethicus. The sequence goes on along the minus strand of PVIU01014885.1, from coordinate 42,458 downwards.
CGTGCATATTCAGCTGTTGCAGGACGATGAGATCACATGCACGTGCACACACATGTCCAGCTGTTGCAGGGCTATGAGTGCATGCATGTGCATGTCCAGCTGTTGCAGAGCTATGAGATTACATGCATGTGCATGTCTTCCTTTAGAATTTGCCTCATCCCCTAGGGATTTAGGTGACTTCTAGCAAGTCTACATGTAGCTAACTAAATTAGAGTAGGCTATTAATAGAAATTGAAAAATCTAAGGGATGATTACAAGCACGACTCCCAGTCCCCAAGAGGAGGACTCACACTGTAGAGTAACTATTAGGACAGCTTAACACTAATCATTACAAAGCACTGTTTGCCAAAAGGCAGACACAAAAATGTTTCAACAGCACCTTGAGCTTGCTCCTGCATTTCCTTGAGTGACAGCCAGGAGACAACTGAGTCTCATTGTGAAACTTGAATGTGCCACTCCACTTACTGCCGTGTGAACTTGGGCCACAGTATGGAAAATGGGGGGGGGTGATAATATTACTTACCTAACAGGATAATTGTGGAGATTCAAAGAGCAATAAGTATAAAGCATTCAAGATAGTTGGCAAGTAGTAAGTGCTTACTAATGAGGTGCCATTGTCCCCAAAAGTCCCCTTCCTTGTTCCTGAGTACCTCATGATATCCCTGGACCTTTATACTGTTTCCCTGTGGTCGATGGAGTCTTGGGGATTATTTCCCTTCAGCCCAGTGCAGGGGGCTTGGCCACGTGACCTGGCTTGGCCAGGAGCATGTCAGCAAGCACGTTCTTACTGGCTCTCTGTCTTCCCTCAGCCAACATCACCACATGTCTCAAATGGGGGCTCTTCCTCTTGCCTACATCATAGAATACAAAGTCAGAGCTTGGAAGCAGGTCCGAGGCCAGTTCACTCCAGATACAGAATGTGGGCAAGAAAGAAACTGTTCTTGCAAGCCACGGAGACTTGGGGGCTGTTGACCACAGCACAGATGACTAAAACATGTGTTATTGGTTTGGTTGGTTTATTGGACCAAATTGTGATTTATAAACAACAACAACAACAACAACAAAACGTCTGGGAAAACTTTCTTTAACAACTCACTAAATAAAAATGGTAACTCTCCACAACAGACTTCTTAGAACAAATCAGAGCTGGCCTAAGAGTGGCAAGGACAAAGACTTCCTGGAGATGTTTGTGGGTGTAAGAGAGGAAGCCCTTCACCTGCTGACTGTGTACCTTGACTAACCCCCCAGAGAGCAATGAGCACCTCTACTGAGCTCATTTCCACCCTAGCCAGGCCCCGCTAAGCAGCCATGATTCACCTCATCCAAGCCCAACAGTCCTATAAAACAAGCAGTTTCCCATCCTTGAGGAAATTCCTTAACACAGGTTTCTTCCAAGTTTATGACAAAGCATGTTGACTCTCTCTTTTTTTTTTTCCTGCCCTTCGGAGGGGTTGGGAGGCACAAGGGGGTGGCTTTTAGGATCAACTTATGAAAATCATCAACTGTCCCATTTAGCTCTTTCTGAATACTTCAAAGGGGATGTGTTCCCTCTCTCCAGCCAAAGCACTGTGGTGTTAAATTCCTGGTGGTGTGAAATACAGGCCACGGTCATTAACCTCCAACAGTCTTTCGGTGTCAAAAGCTGTTCCAAACTGCTAGTGGGAGGAGGTTGGAGTCAAGTGGGGAAAGGAGACAGCAAGCAAGCACAGCCCTTCACATCATGTGAAAGACTAGGAGAAAGGAAAGGGGTATGTTGAGACAGAATACTGAGGTAGGGGTGAAATGGATGAGCATCACCTGGGCGACCTGAAAAGTGCAGCCAAGGGGAGGCCTGAAGGATCAGGAGAGTGTGCCTGTAAGGCACAAGCAGATGTGCTCGTGACAGGCCCCAAGGGAGGCAGGATGATAATGGGACAATGGGTGTCTCTCTTGCTCTCAATGTTTACTGAAAGAAGGAGAAACACGAGATGGAGTGGAAGAGCAAGAGCCAGGCTGCAGGGGGCTTTAAAGGCCTGGATTTCACTCTAAGACATAAGACAACCTGGGAGGGTTGTTAAGGAAGGAAGCAATGTGCTCTGGTCTGCAGTGATGAAAGGTAAGTGGAAGAAATGAAGAAGAATGGGGACAGAACAATGACGTGGACGCTAGAAACGCCTCTGCGGGAGAAGGCTGAGAGTGGGCACAAGCGGGAAGGTGGAAGATGGGCGTGAGATGAGAAACCCCAGAGGAAGGCTAGCCTGGTGGGGAACCAGGGAGAAAAGCTGACATGGAGGTGTCTGGACTGAAGGACGAAGGTGGGGACATGATTTAGTGGGGTGGAGTGAGCCAGGAAGACAACCTGTTCAAATTATCAGCATGCAATCGGGTGTGCGGAGCGGTGAATTTCAGAAGCCCAGGGTGAGCAGAAAATTTGGGAGTGGTCACCTTTAGGAGACAATGTCAAGTGGGAGAGCAAGGAGGAACTGTGAAAGAAAGTGATATAAAGAAAGAGGAAAAGCGAGAGAGATAGAGATAGATAGATGATAGACAGACAGACAGACAGACAGATAGATAGAAAACGCTTTCACCAAGATGGGGCAGAAAGTAAAGAAGGAGCTGATGACCCTCCCAAAGCCAAAGCCAAACTGAGGGGTGTGAAAAACGAAGCAGGCAGTGCTGAAAGGGTCCACAGACACAAGGGGAAGAGCCACACATCACCTGGCAGTCCAAGATTCTGCGTCTCCAGAGGCAGTCCAAATACCCTCTGCGGAGCACACCCAGGAGAAACAAGCATGGCCAGTAGAGCATCATCAAATTCCATTTGGCCACCGAGTCAGCCATGCACTGTGTTCCTTGTGCATGCAAAGGCCAGTAAGCACCAGATCAAACAGGCTGTGACAAGCTCTATGACACTAATATGGCCAAAGTCAATACCTGTAAGGCCTGATGGAGAGAAGGCAGATGTTCAGCTGGCTTTTGATGGGGATGCTCTGGATGCTTTCAACAAAACTGAGATCATCTAAACTGAGTGCACTGGCCAATTCTAAACACACATTTTTCACTCTTAAAAAAAGGGGGGGCGGGGGAAAAGACAAAGAAGAAGAGGAGCAGCCAGCTCGAAGTGACTCTCAGTAGCCAAAGACATATATTCCAAAAATGAGAAGAGTAATTACTCAGTGTAAAACTCTGCAGTCACTATCTTAAACAAGGGTCCAAAGTCACTGTACGTTGGTGCTGGGATGAACTGACTTGCCTCTCATGAACTGAACCACGAGGAAGCGAAACATCTGTGAACTGGTGCCATTTGACAAAACAACTGGCCTGCAACCCAGAGAGGTGTCAGGCTCATGAGTGAGCCGAAGCCATAGTCATTGCTGAGGCTGGATCTTGTACACAAGTTGAGGGAATTACTGCTGTAACAAAGGCCCCAAATAGTCAAGACTGAACCAGACAGTTCAGACTACAGAATTTAAAAACAAAGGAAAGGGATTTGTCATTCAAGCTGACAGCATATCTGGGGCAGAGGGAGTCATGGCGGAGATGTTTAGGTTATAAGATGGGTTTGGGGACATCCATGGTACTTCCTACCTTGCTACTAGGGTCCCTCCATGAGGGCTGAGCTCGGTGTCATTCATTAAGACACACATGTCACCTGTTGGTGTGGGACAATGGTCTGTAGTCTGTCAATTATATTTTAAATAAATGCTGATTGGCCAGTAGCCAGGCAGGAAGTATAGATGGGACAACCAGACAGAAGTAGAGGCAGGTCAATGAGAACAGGAGAATTCTGGGAAGAAGGAAGTCCCAGTCTGCAGTTGTGACCCAGCGACAGAACAAGCAAGATGTGACTGCCTTGCTGAATAAGGTACCAAGCTACGTGGCTAACATAGACAAGAATAATGGGCTAATATAACTTATAAGAGTTAACAGGAAGCCTGAGCTAATGGGTCAATCAGTTTATAACTAATGTAGACCTCTGTGTGATTTCTTTGGGACTTAACGACTGCGGGGACCAGGCAGGACAGAAAACTCGGTCAACAACCTGTGCAATTTAAAACTGATTGAAACAACTGCGTCCACGCCTTGTGTGCTGACTGTGTACCAGCTACTGTGTTGGGCACATACACCTGCTTTGTCCTTCTGAACACTGTAGAGCAGGGACTAGTATGCTTCCCCCACGCTCCCCTACATGTAAACTGAAGCAGGATGGCTTATTCAACATGACAGCACTAACAAAGGGGTCACATTTCCATGCAGGCTGGCTCCAGAGCTTCCTCATTCAATGGTCAAATTCTGCTTTCAAGCATTGTTTCTCAACATATGTTATTAGAATTTGGGGTTTCTGAGAGTTTCGCTGTAATTTCCCAGAGTATTTAGTGCAGCGCTTTAGAGCTGAAGCTTCAAGCCCTACTGACTAACTTAACCCTTAGTCACCTCTAAGAGAACCATCAGATACACAATGCACCGAGTTAGTTTTCAGTCTTTCAACCGCCGCAGAGACCCTGTTTCCAATTATAAGAACGAGGTCTTTAAAAAGTCATTTGAACTAGAAGCCAAAGCTGAGCGAGAAGGAGAACATGAGTTCACTCCAGCAATCTGGAGCTGAGCCTCAGATGGTAACTCAAGCACAGCCTGCTAGGATTGCCTCTGACCACTGAAATTCACAGGGGTTCAAGAAGCAAGGCTACTGCCTGACTCTCTTCAGACAGTGTGGGTGTGCTGTACTCTGAACAGGCACCATGACTTCAGAGTTAGATTTCTTCCTAAAAGGCCTCTATATTTTATTTTTGCTTAGGTATTATTTCATGTATTTTCCAATTTTCGGGAGGGGGGCTTTTACTTGCAAAGAAGCAAGTGTAGAACATTTAAGAGCAACTTTATATAGCTATGCTGAAAAAGAAATTGATTTTTCTCCCCTTTCTGGTATGTTTACCAATCTCAAACTATGTTTTGAGGAGTTTGGGGATTTTCTCTTTTCCCTGGAAATCTAGAGCTATGTAATGAGTTATGGCACCATTCAGTGTAGGCTTCTCCACTCGAAGTTAATTGGGTTTTTGTTGCATCAAAAACAGAGCTGAGGTCAGGCTGCAGAGGTGGCTCAGAGGTTAAGAGCACTGGCTGATCTTCCAGAGGTTCTGAGTTCAATACCCAGCACCCACGCTGGGGCTCACAACCATCTATAATGAGATATGGTGCACTCTTCTGGCCTGCAAGCATACATGCAGGCAGAACGCTGTATATATAATAAATAAATCTTAAAAAATAGAGCTGAGGTCAATTAGCAGGGCTGAGCAAAGGGCTGCAACAGAGCACTGAGAGGAAAGAAGAAAGGTGATAAAGGGTCTCCCCACGCTTCTTTCTTGCCATGGACAGAACATACATGTTTAAATGCAGTTAATAAGATTTGGAGCCAAGTTATCAAGTTAAGCTTCAGCATTTGCCCAACATGTGCAGAGCACAAGAGGAAAAAAAAGTCTAAAGATAAACATTCCTACGACTGAAACTGTATGTAAGAACCTGATCAGTCAGCAAGATGGAAAGGAAACTAAAAATAACATGAAGAAAAGACAATGTCTAATATTAACAGATGTTCAACATGGTTACCTATTAGGAAAATGCAAACCCAAAGCATGGAATACCACTTCACATCAAGTAGCACGGCATACTGGTTTACTGAGGCCACCCACATGAAAATGCCATAGATTGGGTGGCTTAAATGAGAGTCACAGCTGGAAGTGCAAGTCCAGTCATCAGCAGACTCTAGATGTCCTAAGCTTTGCTTGGAGGCTTGTAGATGGCCACCATCTTGGTGTATCCTCTCACAGCCCCATTCCTGTGCCTGTACACCCCTTCTCTTAAGAACACCAGTCATACTGGATCATAGACCCATCCTCATGATATTGTTTAACCCAAACTTCTCATAAGATTCCATCTCCAAACACACATGCAGAATCATAGACGAGTTCCTATTACTATATAAGCTCACATTTTACTATGCAACAGATGACAATAAGAAGAGTTGGCAGAGATGTGGAGACAGTAGAGCCCTGGTGCACTTCTGGTGGGACTTTATAATGAGGCAAAAAGATGAAAGAGTAAAACACAGGCTATAACTACCTCCTTATCAGCCTTCCTCTGAAGAATGTTCGGCTGTCCATTTGGAAGAGGATGGCATGGGAAAGTCTTTGATGCTTATGGCCAAGAATGAGTGAAAAAAGATAAACATGGAGCAGTTTGAACAATTAAAATAAGAAATGAGGTTTGATGCTTATGTGGATGAGGGTAATAGTTACACATAAAACTTTGAAAATATTTATGGAATAGATCAACTTTCACAAAGAACACAAATTTCCTCAGGAATACAAAACAGAATTATCTAATATCTGGGGGAAAAAAAACCACGAAGTGTTTAAGAATATGATTAAACACTCCAGTTAGATCCCTTGGTATAAGTCAGTCAAAATCAACTCTGCCTCCCTGGGACACAGAGCCCCTTAGTCCTCAGGCATTCGCTCAGACACCATGTCCAGGCCATTCTCATCTGTCCTGTCTCCCACAACTCAGCTGGTCTCCTAGCTCAGTCTTGCCTCTCTTCCTAGCAATGAGTTTATTCCTCTAATAAACAGATCAAGTTAGAGCCCTTCTCTGCACAAACTCTTTGATGGTTCCCTTATTCATCTTCAGGAGAACCTCCAAACACCCACACATGCCCCACAAGACTCGGCATGCCCATCTCTGGGAAGCACTCAGCCTCATCTCTGCCCCCCCCCCACATCTGCTCTGCTATTGACTACTGAGCAGCGTTCCTTTGCCCAGAGGCATAGTATTCTCCTTTACCTGCTGTCTTCCTGTCCTTCCGCTGCCTAGTTCAACACCAGTTTAAAGGCCACTTGCTTTGGAAAGCCTTTTCTGATGTGTCTGAAAGTCAGTTCTCTTATCCTATATGCCAAGGCTTCCACTGTAGCAGGATTTCAACACTGCTTCTGTTCCCTGCTTTCCTAACTCCCTCTATTTTTATCATCTTCTGCACCATTGAAGGCCTAGTACCTAACACTATTCCATGCATGTATCAAACAGTAAATACAAGCTTAAAAAGAAGTGAAGTACAACATTTAAGCTAAAGGTGAGGACAGCAACAGTCAAGCTGTAGGCCAATCTCATCTGTGAATACAGACGTTAAATCTGAAATAAACTATGAGTAAGTAAACTACTTCACTCTAATAAAATAGAAACACATCATGCTCAGGAGGAATTGACCTCAGGACTACAAGGATGATATAACTACAGAAGCCTCAGCAGAAAATGAACACACAGTCACTTCGGCAGATGATAAAAGACATCTGACGGACTTCAGAATTCATTGTGATGACCACTAATCAACCTAAAGTGGGTAGGTATTGACTTTGTATAAAGTGTCACCATGCTTCATGATAAATCAGTGGGAGGGAGGCCTTTGGAAACTGCAATGGACATTTGTACTCTGAAGCTTGAATACAGTAACGAAAAAAAGTACAGAGGATTGGGGTGCGTCTCAGTGATCGATGCCTAACGTGCCCAGGACCCCAGACCCGATCTCCAGAGGATAAAAAGAAGGAAGGGAGGGAGGAAAGAAGATAGGAAGGGAGGTGGGGGAGGGGAGGAAAGGGGAAGAGAGGGAATGTGGGGAGCCGAGGAAGCCCTGAGTGGAGGTGTACCATTGACAAGGATCAATGCCTCTAGCCCACAGGGACTGACAAAGTCTTCATGGGGGTGAAGCTCAGAAACACGGTGAAGTCTTACTCTGTTTACAAACACTGACCAGTGTGTGCAAAAACTCTCAACCGCAACTCCTCCTCCAGGCTGACCACAGCCTGACACTGCTCCTGCAGGGGGACCTCCCATGCTGACCAGCAAACCCCTCCTCCTCGGGCGGTAATAAATTCGCTCTATGAAATGCAAAGGTCCCGCTGTTGTACAGTTGGTGCCTGGTGCCCTCTATTAGAACACACAGTCTGCGCAGTCCACCGACACCAGCTCTTCTGTACGTGTCTGTACGTCTCTCCTTTCCTCACTCCCTTGTCAGGTTCCCAGGACTAAGCTGTGCAGAGCGGTGAGGGAGGGAGACAATTATTCCCAATTATGACTACCTACTCCAATGCTACTAGAAACAATCACAAATCTTGCTAAGTTCTGTTGAAATGAGCAGAAAGGCTGCTTGCTACAGGAGAACAGTGTAAGTTCCCAAGCATAAGCATGAAAATATAGAACTTATATGAAGCAAACTTTCCACATTAATCTCCAGATTTAATTGAACTCAAGTCCAATCAAGCCAATGACATTGCTGTCTGGAATTAGATACTGTATGCCTAAATCTCTTCTAGCAAAGTAAGTCACTGATAATACAATTTTTAAGGTAAAAGAGACAAAAAGCAGTTAAAATGGCCTTTCTTTTTCAGACTGTAAAATGGAACATAGCACTAGAATTTAAACACCGTAGCACCAGAGCAGACATGTCCAAGAACGATCATGGGGCATTGTAGGAGGTGCACAGATGAAACTGTGACCCGACCTTAGAGCAGGAAGCGGATTATCCACTAATATGGCTGTGATAACTAACTTTAGTAGAGAAAAATTGAGATAACTCCTTTTATGCAATTCTTAAATATAGCCCATGCAGTTTCCAAAATTACTTATCTCAGAAGCCAGGCCCGGCAATAAAAACCTGTCACCTCAAGCACTCAGGCTCAGACAGGAAGATCCTGGAGTCAAAGTTAGCCTGGGCTACCTATCAAGACCATGAACCCCAACCCCAGTAGAAACTAAAATATTTTAAAAAATTCAGTACATTCTTTATTTTTCTTGTCACTGAAACAAAGCACCCATGAAAGGAACTTAAGGAAGGAAGGGTAAAACATTCAAAACGGGCTCATGGCTGAGGAGATTCTATAATGGCATGGAGGAGCAGGGCTGTAGAGGGCCAGGCAGAGGTCACGTGCCTCAGGAGTGCCCGGCAGAGGTCAGAGGTCACGTGCCTCTGTAGTCAGGAAGCAGAAGACGATGACCGGTACTCAGTTTAGTACCCCAGTCCATGGGATGATGGCATCCACACTCAGGGTAACGTTCTGCTCCTCAGTTAACTCCCCCTGGAAACACCCTGGACAAGCCCAGAAGCCTGACTCCTAGCTGAGTCTAAACCCAGCCCAGCAGGTGACGCTCAACCTCCACACTCAGAGGACCAAAAGGAAGTTATAATGCCAAAAATATAAATGTAGTATGGAAGGAAAAGGGAAAACCAGAAGAGAGAAACCGGGAAAAGATTTATGAACCTACTGTTATGAATCACAGTGTAAATGTCAGACACGTGATAAAGGGTTGCGACCCACAGGTTGGGAACTGCTGCTCTAGGAGTTCCCAAGGATAACAAGGAAAGGGATTGATATTATAAAATTCCCTTGAGAAGGGCACCGTTCTGAATGTGAACTGTATGCAGTAAGCTCATGTTCTGAGTGTTTGTGCCCCATGGATGGTTGTATTAGCTGTTTCTCCTATCGACATAATAAAACACCTTGACAAAGCGGCTTAAGGAAGGGTTTATTTCACAATTCCAGGGTCAAGTTCACCGCGGCCAGGAAATAAAGATGGCGGGAACAGCGCAGCGGGTCACACTGTGTCTGGAGCCAGGACGCAGAGGGAGGTGATGGCTTGTGCTCAGCTCACCTCCTACTTCTCATTCTGTCAAGGGCCCCGGCGCATGGAGGAGTGATGTCCACACTTCAGTGGGGCCTTGCATCTCAAAGTAAACTAGCTAATCGTCCACGGTCACACTCAGAGGCTAACCTAGACTAGATCATCCCTCACAGGAATGCCCAAAGGCTTGTCTCTTAGAGAACTCTAGATCCTGCCAAACTTGACGATTAACTCTCTTAGTGGTACTGTTTAGGGAAGCAGGGGTTCTGGAAACCTTAGGAATGGAGCCTACCTAGTGCAGTAAGTCACTTGGAGTGTTACTGGAGGTCAAGCTCAGCCCCAGGTTTCCATTCACCTCTGCTTCCTGGTCCAAAGTAACACGAGAATGTTCTCCTACCCATTCCAATTGCCATCTACTCAGCTCCTTCGCTGTGCCTTCCCCATCATGACAGACTGAGATGGGAGGCCAAGAGAGATCTTTTCCCTTTTAGGTTGTTTCTGCCGGGTATTGTGGTCACAGCAATGGAAAATACTAATACAAGTACTAAGATGATGGTTCATGGATAAATAAATATTTTTTGAATAAATATTAGCTTAAAGGTGACCACTGAAGAAGTGGTTAAATTATGGCATGATTACACATCTACTCATTGAAAAATATAATTAATTAATAATATAATAAATTACTTATCTGCTCACTAAGTAATATAATGTAGGTGCCTATTTGTTGAGGTGAAAAACATCCATACTAAGCAGCACAGAGGTTAAGAAATAATTCATGCAGGGCCAAAGAATATGGCTATGTTTTGCCTATGCCCTGGAAGGATGAGTGAGGTTGAATTCTAAGACAATAGACCTTTTTGTGTGTGAGATAGTCCCTTTACTGAACCTGAAGCTCACTATCTAGACAAAACTGGTTAGCCAGTAAGCTCATGGTTATTACTGTAATCCCCACAGCTGGGATCACAGAAGCATGCCACCGCGCTGTATTTATTACCCTGGTGCTAGGAACCTGAACTCAGCAAACAAGCATTTTAATCTCTCCAGTTTCGGTTTTCTTTCTTTCTTTCTTTCTTTCTTTCTTTCTTTCTTTCTTTCTTTCTTCCTTCCTTCCTTCCTTCCTTCCTTTCTTTCTTTCTTTCTTTCTTTCTTTATTTATTTACTTATTTATTTATAGGCAGGGTCTCACTATGTAGATCAGGTTTGCCCTGAGCTAACAGAGATCTGCTTGCCTCTGCCTCCTGAGTGCTGAGTGTGTACCACAATGTCTAGCTTGTAGCTACTGTTTCTTAGTCAGTTTGTTTGTTTGTTTTAACATTACAGAAATGGCCTTAGAGGAAGGGATTGGATTTGAGTTCTTTGCATTCTTATAGCGCACTGCAGAGTAGTTAAGACTGGAGGTTCCAAGTCAGACCTCTGAGGTTTTAATCCTGCTCCTAACTGTTTTTATACATGATTCCCTAAGCCTTTGTTTTCTTCTCTGGAATTTGAGCTAACACGATGCCTTCCCTCATGATGAAGCATTGTGAGAATTAAGTAACATGATCTATTTGAAGGTTTGAGGACAGTGCCTATAACAGAGCACAATTAACTCTACTGTTATTATGTAAAAGGAAAATAAAAGAGTATACACCCCAAGGCAGACAGGATGGGACCCTAAGTGATGATGGGGGAATGATGAGGAGGCAGAAAGATCTAGTCCCATGACGTGCTAAGTCAGGTTTTGGGGGGACAGCTTTTCACTTACCCCTCTGAGGCTGCAGGTGCACGTTTCCAGAGAACAGTCTGTTTGTGGGCACAAGTATTTACACAATGCAAGAACATTTGTCATTCCAGTAGGAATAAGAGAGAGACACTCAACAGCACAGGGCAGCCTCCTCAATCATACTTCTTAAAGAAAGATCTCTCTCACTGATGTGTGCACACAAGCTTCAGAGAACAAGGTTACTGAGGCAGCAAAACATAGGAGAGGAGGGTGGAGAAGGCATAGAGGATGCTGTCGGCCCAGGAACTCTCCCCAAAGCCACTGAGAGTAACTTCCGGCCTCCACCATGATCATAGCGAAGGCGGAGAACAATAACAAGGCTGAGGTGCAGTGAGGAGACTGAGGGGTGACCGGCAAGCCCAGAACCCAGCAGCCATGAGTCTTGGGGACCCTGTGGGCACAGGAAGAGGACCGAGATGTGAGATTTGAGACTGAGAGGTGACCGGCAAGCCCACACCCCAGTGGCCATGAGCCTTGGGGACCCTGTGGGCACAGGAAGAGGACCGAGGATGTGAGATTTGAGACTGAGAGGTGACCGGCAAGCCCACACCCCAGTGGCCATGAGCCTTGGGGACCCTGTGGACACAGGAAGAGGACCGAGATGTGAGATTTGAGAGTGAGAGGTGACCGGCAAGCCCACACCCCAGTGGCCATGAGCCTTGGGGACCCTGTGGACACAGGAAGAGGACTGAGATGTGAGATTTGAGAGGTCAAATGTGAGTTTCCAAAAGAAAGGGAAGGAAAACACTTGCAGCTCAATGGGGGTGAGAACTGTGCAGACATGCATGGCAGCACCGTCCAGATGTGCTTTGCATTATAAATGCAGAGTGAAGCAAAACCAAACAAGTTTACAGCAGCTCAGAAAAAAATGTGTCAAAAGCAAACAAGGTTTGCATTGCGTATTATGTAAGTCTGACTTTCAAACCCTGAACAACAAACTGATAGGCGAGTACAGGGATGTATGGGGAAAATCAAGATTTAAGTATGTAAAGGGGAGCTAGGGCCTTTGTTTTTTATATAAACAAAGACTTATGCAAAAGCATTTATCCTCTTATGTTAAGAGTTTTCTTATTCACCTCCATTCCAGGGACAGAAACCTATTTCTCCATTTTGGCAGTTGTCAACCATCCCATCACACCGAAGCCATTCCCTTCTCTACAGTTTGCTTATGTTGCAAGTATTCCCCCTGAGGTGGGCTGGAGATTCTGGGGCAACGGCAGGAAAGGGAAACCAAGCCAGTCGCCTTAACATTCCTTTCAAAGCCAACACTCTCTCTTTATCCCCTCTCTCTCTCTCCCTTCCTTTTTTCCTCCCTCCTTCCTTCTGACGCAAAGCCCTGGTTGTGAGATTCAAAGAATATCAGTTTTCTCCCCTCTAGCCTTGTCTCTGGGAATGCAACAAAAAGGAAGGGAGACAGACAGACAGACAGAATAAGGGTGAGAACGAGAGAAGAAAAAAGGAGGGAGGGAGCTATTTCCAGATTCAGAAAAGAAGAAAAGGACTTGGAAGGGTGTTTGGGTTTTGCTTCTGAGAAGGTTCTGCAGCCAGGCAGTGATACAACATTAATTACCAAACACTAGCACAATGCCATGAGTCACGTACCATCAGAAGACAAGTTTTGTCAGTTCATAGATTTGTAATTGAGGATAGAGGAGGACTTTTGTCAACAAAACCTTCAATGTGACCTTTCTAGCTTACTGTGTACCCTAGACAGCACCAGGAAGAATTCCATTAGCACGATTCTTCAATGCCCTCCATAGGCCTTTTGTCAGAACCATTATCCTCACTCGCCTCTTACCGGAGTCTTCCAAAGCCACCCAGACTATCACAGACCCTTAAGAAGCAAAGCTGCTTAAAAAAAAATTTTTTTTCAAAAAAAAAAAAAGGCATTTTCTAAGAAATGAAGGAAACCAGGAATCAGCAGGGGTATTTCTTTGTGGAGTAGAAAGAAAACGTTCCAGTTTCTAGGTCAGGGGAGAGCCATTTCTTCCTGTTTTGGGTGGGATCAAGCCTTTTCACAAATCTCCCGTTTCACTCTGCTCACAGAGTGTGGTAGTCTGTGCTTGCACACACAGAGAGCCCAGGTGCTGCCCCATGGTGCAGGTGACACACAGGAAAACCCTGGATTTCCAGCCAGAGAAAAGAAGGGCTAGTGACTTCTCATCCATCACCATCTGTCCATCTCCTGTCTAGTGAGTTGAGTAGATCATAATCTCAGACAAAGGCACAAAGTCAAAACCACAGAGTTGAGGAGGTCACCATAGCTTCACTGGGCAGTGTGCCCAGTCCCAGAAGGGAGGTCGAGGCAAAGTGTGGTATGCTATGTTAGTCCCATTGAAGGTCAGTGGTGACATGGTATCTGTTTCAGTCCCTACCTACAGTCCAGAGGATCAGAATATCTGAACAATGACATCCTGTACACCTGGATATAGCTTTTCTTACCTTTTATTTTCATGTTTTAGAAAAGTTACCTGTATTTGGCTATGATGAAATAATAGGAACAAATTTGTCCAGTTCTCTTAAGGACAAAAAAAACTAGACAAAATATATGAAGCACTATTTCTCAGATGCTAGACGACATACAGACAGTAATGCCCGGGATAAGGAGCTCTGGAGGCAGGCAAGCCCCACGATGGCAAGAAGGAACCAGGGCAGTCAGCGGCCTCTGAGTTGAGGAGACAGAGCAAGGAAGACCAGGGTTACTGAGGCTCAGGGCTGGGATCACTAAAAAGTTCAGAGTCCCAACCTTGACCACAGGGAGTTTTCTATCCTGAGGAATTCCTTTTAAAAAAACAAGTGTCAATAAATTCCACCACTAGCAGTCTAGGACAAGGAAAGATGGGGACCTTTCTTCAGGCAGAAGAGAAATGAGAGACCTGACGCTATCTACAAAGATGATCTGCTGACATTATACCTAACAGTGAAAAGACCCCCAGTACGATCAGAAGCTAGAATATCTGCTCTCACTAATTCCACTTGACACCATCTGAAACCCAGCCATTGCCATAAAGGAAGAAAAAGAAATGGCCTACAGCTCGAGAAGGAAGACGCACAATTATTTTTATTTGTGGACAACATAATTACGTAAGTAATTATTGCTCATTCGTTCCAGACCACAACAATCACAATATAATCCAAAATAATCACACAGGAACTATATTAACTATATTAATTGCAACACTGCTTGGCCCATTAGCGTAGGATTCTTATTAACTAACTCTTACATCTTATATTAACCCATTTCTATTATTCTATGTATAGCCACGAGGCTCGTGGCTTACCAGGAAGGCTCTGGTGTCTTCCTCCTTGGGCAGCTATATGGCGTCTCCTTGACTCCACATTCTGTTTTCTCTATCTCTGCTTGGAATTCCCACCTTGCTCTATTCTGTGCTGCCATAGGCCCAAAGTAGCTTCTTTATTAACCAATGGTAATAAAACATATTCACAGCATACAGAGGGGAATCCCACATCTGTAGAAGATCTTATAGGATATATTTTAAAAAGCTTTAAAAGCCAGTAAGTGAGCACACTGACATCATAAGATATATGGTCACAAGATGCGTGGGGAAAAGTAAACTGTAATTATGTATACTAGAAATCAAGGACTTGATATTAAAACTTTAAAGGGGTATCTGGGTCATGATGGGGGAACCCACAGAGACTGCTGACCTGAGCTCATGGGAGCTCACAGACTCTGGCCTGACATCTAGGAAGACAGCATGGGACTGACCTAGGCCCTCTGCATATGCGTATGTATATGTTGTGTAGCTTGGTCTGTTTGCTGGGCTACTAGCAGTGAGATCAGGACCTGTCCCTGGCACTTGAGCTGGCTTCTGGGAACCTGTTCCCCAGGCTGGGTTGCCTTGCCCAGCCTTGATACAGGAAGGAGATCTTAGTCCTGCCTCAACTTGATGTGCCATACTTTATTAATGCCCAGTGAGAAGTGGATGGGGATGGAAGTGGCGGGAGGAGGGGGAGGAAACAGGAGGAGAGGAGCGAGGTGAAGCTGTAGTCAGTATGTAAAAATAAATAAAAATTTTTAATTAATAAAAAAAGAATTAAAAAAATTCAAAATCAAAAGTACAACACTTATTTTTTTCTTTTACACCTTTCTTTTATGTGTGGAGGGATGCATGAGCTTGTGGAAGTCAGTCAACTTTCGGGAATCTATTCTCTTATATTTTTGGTTGTGAGCCTAGCCTTTAATGGCTGAGCCATTTCTCCAGCCTGGGAATCTATTCTCTCTACTATTTGGGATCAACGGATCAAACTTAGATTTGGCAGCAAGTGCTGCTACCCACAGAGCATTGCTATCATCCAACAAGAGTTTGATACTATTCAATCCTCAGGGAAATGTGACAGAAGATATAGAATGGGCACGTGCCCTTGCTGCTTGCCCCTCCACCTGAGCCAGGCCTGACCCGGAATTGCCTTGGAATTTTTAGCATCGTTCTATCTTTCTTACGCAAATAATGTACAGTTCTAAGACACTGCTTGAGTTACCATGGGCTTTTAGCAAAAAACATTTCATCAGCTTGCTTCTCCTACTGGATAGTTTTATGTTAACTTGACACATCTGAAAGGAGGGAACCTCAATTAAGAAATTGCCTCCATAAAACGAGGCTGTAGGCAAGCCTGCCGGGCATTTTCTTAATTTGTGATCGATGCAGGAGGTGCTGTCTCTGGGCTGGTGGTCTGGGGTTCTCTGAGAAAGCCATCATAAGCAAGCAAGTGAGCAGCACCCTCCATGGCCTCCTCGTCAGCTCCTGCCTCCAGGTTCCTGCTCTGACCTCCTTTGATGATGAACAGTGATGCGGAAGCATAAGCCAAATAAACCCTTTTTGTTCCAACTTCGTTTTGGTCATGGGGTTTTATCACAGCAATAGCAATCCTAACGAAGACAGAAATTGGTACCAGTGTGGACTACTGCTATGGCAGACTCAACATGTTTTATGTAGAATTGTGGAAGGATTTTGGAACTCTGGGCTAGAAAAGCCATTTAGTGTTGAGCGCTCAGTGGGCTGTTCTGCAGGAGCTTGGAAGATGGGAATGTGAAGAGCAGGCCAGACAATAGAAGCCTGAAGTTTCAAAGGGAAGCAAAGGCTCTACCAGGCCATTTGCTATGAAAAATCTGCAGTGTCTGCCAGCTAGAGATGAAGAAACAGTTGTAATTAACAAGAGACCAGAACCACTAAAGCCAATGCTTTGCTGGGACAATGAACGCTGGTCAGCTGGGGCTGAAGAGGCAGCTGTGAATAAGAAGAGACCAGCATCACTGAGGTGACGTCTTCTGGGCAGTGTTTCCTCAGGGCCAGCACACAGAGCCCGTGTTTCACTGGCTGCCAAGGTTGTACCTCATGCTGGCAGCTGCTGCCCGCTGAACTTGGTAGTGTAAGAGTAACCCAGGTGGTACTGGTTCTGAAGGCATAGAGGGGTCATGGAGAGCAGCTGAGGCTCGGCACTGTGAGAGGCCAGCTGAGGCCATTGGGAGGACCACCAAGCATAGCAGCAGCCTTGGAGGGGAGCCTGCCCAAGCTTAGAAGACAAGCTCTGTGTGCTGCAGAAGGTGGAACTATAGTGACCAAAGCTCCTCCTTTCCTTATGACTTCTCTTTTCCAAAGTACTTTTTAAAATTGTGTGTGTGTGTGTGTGTGTGTGTGTGAGATTGTCTATACAAACATCATATGCCCATGGGTCCCGCAGGGCCCAGAGACAGTGCCAGATCCTTTGGAACAGGAGTTACAGTAGTTGTGCACTGCCCAATGTGGGTGCTGGGAACTGAACCTGGGTCCTCTGAAAGAGCGGTGTGTGCTTTTAAGCACTGGGCCATTCTCCAGTGCCTTTGACCCCAAGTACCACTCTGTTGTTGTTTTTGTCTGGTAGTTTAGACAGGGTCTCACCACGTAGCCCTGGCTGGCCTCAAACTCACAAGATCAATCTGCCTCTGCCTTCTGAGTACTGGAATGAAAGGCGTGTACCATCATCTGAGTACTATTTTTTATTTCCTCTACTACACTAATAAATAAATGCATTTTGTAAGAATGGCCAAGATCAAAAACACTGATGACAACTTATGCTGGAGAGGTTGTGGGGAAAAGGGAACACTTCTGCATTGCTGGTGGGAACACAAGCTGGTACAACCCCTATGGATGTCAGTGTGGTGATTTCTCAGAAAATTAGGAAACAACCTTCCTCAAGACCCAGTAATACCACAAAGGATGCTTAATCGTGCCACAAGGACATGTGCTCAACTATGTTCATAGCAGCATTGTCTGTCATAGCCAGAACCTGAAAACAACCTAAATGCCCCTCAACTGAAGAATGGATAAGGAAAATGTGGTACATTTACACAATGGAGTACCACACAGCAGAAAAAATAACAACATCTTGAATTTTGCAGGAAAATGGATAGAGCTAGAAAACATTATTTTGAGTGAGGTAACCCAGACACAGAAAGACAATTATCATATGTACTCACTCATAGGTGGTTTTTAAACATAAAGCAAAGAAAACCAGTCTACAAACCACAATCTCAGAGAACTTAGACAACAATGAGGACACTAAAAGAGACTTACATAGATCCAATCTACATGGGAAGTAGAAAAAGACAGATCTCCTGAGTAAATTGGAAGCAAGGGGACCTTGGGGGAGGGTTGAAGGGGGGAGGGGAGAGGCAGGGAGGGGAGCAGGGAAAAAAGTAGAGCTTAATAAAAATCAATTAAAAAGGGGAAAAATAAATGCAGATCTTTTAACACAAAGTATAGAGTGCTCATGAAAAGAGAAGAAACTCTGCCATGTTTGTTTCAATAAATCCAGCTTAATTTCCATATACTTTAAACTTCAGATCATCTTTTTATTTGCTGTTTACATTTTAAAAAATCATTTTTAGTCTATTATTTATTTTTTAATTCATTATTTTTCTGTGTGTGTATATATACACATGCACATGGGTGCTCACAGAGGTCAGAAGACAGCATCAAATTCCCTGGTGTTAACGAGCAGTTGAGTCACCTCACATGGGTGTTGGGAACCAAACTTGGTCATATGAGTGTTCCTAACCATGGAGCCATCTCTCCAGCCCCTACTTCCTAATTATTTTAACACAGGGTGCACATTGAAGGAGGCCATGTCCTGCTAACTGTAAGGCTTTTGACAGAATAAACACCCAGCCATTATTAGACTGAATTACAGTTTTCTTTCGTTCACGTTTATTACATATTTGTTGATGATGGTTGACTGACTGATGGGAAAACAAATCTAAAATCAAAGCACTACTTTACTTTATCACGGAAGAGAATAAAAACATTAACAATAGCAAATATGTAATTCCTTTGGTGATAATGTCAAAACTCTACCTACAGGACACACTGTCCTTTGGTGTTTTCATGATCTCCAAATCGATAGCTAGTGTACTCAGTATAAATGGGAAAACACAACTTTTATCATCACTCACTGTTCATGTTTCTAAGTAAACCATTTCTGATGGGGAAATATGGGGTTTTCACATGGCAAATATGAGGCAATCTTGGATCTAGGGCCTGACCAATAGTGGAGCTCTGAGATGATGACTCAGAGCAGGGAAGCTCCGTGGACGGCCAGGCCTCCCACAGTGCCCCCCCCAAGGCTCCCATCAAGTTAGCACTCTCCGATTCCCAAAGCTAATGGTGATGAGTTCCCTGAAGCAAAAGACAGGACAAGCATACGGGAGACACGAGTCCAGAAGGGTAGACCTAACTGCACCAAACTAAACACAACTCGAATTTCCTGACCCCGAGCGACAGCGCTCTCCCACAGAAACAGTACACACCACACAGGTAATCCTGATAATCTCATAGTCATGGTAAATAAGGTTACAGTTAAAATGTATATCTTCTGCATTATTTCAAAATGCAATCAATACGAAATCATCGATATCCTGCATATTTTATAAAAGAAGACATCATTGAGATGCGGTCAGTATGGATTTTACATTTACAGCCTTTCTCAGCTCAGGCTGGTCACGCTTCCCATGCTAAGTGCAGGCATGTGTAACTAATGGCGTCATATTGGACTATCCAGATCTAACATGTGATAGGAGTTCCGCGTGGTATCATTTATCCCCACAGCTGAGGTACAGCAGCAGACACAGACAGCACTAATGATGGCTGAGTTCTAGCTCCAAGAGGTTACTCTGGAACTTCAGAGTTTCATTGCAGCCACCAATGGAAGGGTTTATTGCTATATTCCCTAATATGCAAAATCTGGGAAAACTCTGACAATGTATGGGATATGTGTATATATATATAAATTATATATTATACTATATTACATGTTTTATATATATATATACATATACCCACACACCCATATATATACTACACCTCCCTCCAAAGGCTTGGGATCATTGGAGAAGAGTGGGAGGAACACTACAAGAGCCAGAGGTAGTGGATGACTACCTGGAAATGTCTGGACACATCGGGGCAGCTGTGTATATGAACTCACAGCAGTTGCACCAACACATACAAAAGCCGTGCAAGACCAATCCAGAGCAAATCTCAGCATGGAGAGGGTAGCTGGGCCGATAATCCCACCCCTGGAGGTGGAGAGATGGACAACTATCAGCTGCTGGGAAAGGAAGCGTCAGTTTTCCGTAGAATGCAGCCCCTGGAATGCTAACTTCACTTAGTGGAAGACCATACATCCAAAAGTATTTGGAGGCAGCATAAATTCGTCTTGAAGGGTTACTGGGGGGGGGGGGACACACGACACATTAGGTATAGATATGGAAGCAAGAGATCTTGGAAGAGTTGGGGGGTGAGACAATCAAAACATATTGTACGAATCTCTCAAAGAATTAATAGAACTTAAAAATACATAACAAAGAAAAAGGACCTGCACACAGTCCCATAGGATACATGGAAGTTGGCTTGCAAAGGAAAAGAGGAAGGGGGCCAGAGGGAAAGGAGGTGAAGGGAATGTGACACGGTGGGACACTGAACAGTCAACAGGGTGTGGAGAAGCAGTGAGAGACGTGGCCACAGGTGTGAGCAGGGCCTCATCAGGAGCCGTGGCTTCATCCACAAAGCCATGGAGAAACACAGCAGTGAGAGACGCGGCCACAGGTGTGAGCAGGCCACAGTCAGGAGCCGTGGCTTCATCCACAAAGCGATGGGGAAGCCAAGAGCAGGAACATGGAACAGAAAAGAAGCGTGTGGACACTGAGTATTGTGCTCAGACTAACCAGGTGAGAGAAGCAGGTGGAATCATCTAGAAAGCAGAGAACTTAGAAACCGCTCAGCTTCCCAGAAGTCCAACTCTGAAAGACAACACAGTGAGGATGACAGACAAAAGACAGGTGACATAGAAATACAGATTAAGAGAAAGGAGATGTATTGATCTTTGACCTTTTTCTAATTTGAGGGTTTCATACATGAGCACACCGTATTTGAATACTTTCCATACCTTCCCCATCAATTCCTCTCCTGTCCCCCTAACAACTCCCTCTCAAATTGATGACCTTGTCTAGCCTAATTTTTGATACACACACACACACACACACAGAGACACACACTGCTGAATCCGGTTAGTGTTGCCTTTACTTGTACTTGTTTAGGGTGACCCATTAAGATTGGCGTCTTGTCTCTGAAAAGATTAAAAAAAAGAAAAAGGGAAAACAGAGTTTCCACCCTCAGGAGCCATGGATGCCTTTATTGAGCTCTAACCTTAACGAAAAGAATTAAGGTAATGCTAAGATGATTTCAAAGAAAGATCAGAATAACAATTGTCTGATAACAATTGCTGATTAATTAGATATTTAAACATATTAAGGTACTTACATTCTTTTAAGTCTTGTATAATTTCTCTAATATGTCTGTGGTGATCTGAATAGGAAAGGCCCCATAGACTCATGTGTTGAACATTTGGTCATTAGCTAGTGGCACTACTTGACAGAAATAAGGGGGTGTGGCCTTGATAGGGTAGGTGTGGCTTTGTTGGAGGCAGTGTGTCAGTGGGGGTGGGCTTTGGAGTTTCAAAAGCTCAAGCCAGGCCCAGTGTCTCTCTCTCTCAGCTGCCTGCAGATCCAGGCGTAGAACTTTCAGCTCCTCTCCAGAACCATGTCTGCCTGCAGGCCGTCATGCTTCCTGCCATGATGACAATGGACTAAACCTCCAGAACTATAAGCAAGCCCCGATTAAATACTTTTCATTATAAGAGTTGCTGCGGTCTTGGTGTCTCTTCACAGTAACAGAACAACGACTAAGACAACGTCCTAACATGTTACTGTTAATTGCACACTTGGGGATTTTTGATTTGTTGTTTATGGTTACAGTTTGACAGAACAGCATCACAGAATGTCAGAACGCTGGTCTGGAAATCCACTTTCATTCAATGGAGCTCATGGGCACAAGAGGCATGGCTCAGATAGCAGCTGCTTGGAGGGTATCATCCGCATGTCTTTTGTGTTTCGACAGCAAGGCGAGTATAAACCCACCACCACATGGTCTTCACATGCCTCCAGCACTCCACTGGAAACCATTTGGGAGCATGGAGTCAGCATTCCTTGATTTTAATAACCCCCAGAACCTGGCACAGTGCCCTACCTATATTAAACTAAAAACTCCAGCACTGCTGTGGTAACACCTGCTTTGGACCAAGACCACCCTCCAGGCACAAGCATCCCCATGGTTCCAAAGCTCCAGGGTACAGCACAAGGGGGGAAAGGGATGGGCAGATTATAGTTAGTCTTAAAGCTTGAATCTGTGAAGTAAGAGCGAATCTACTCAGATGCAGCCTCTCAGTCCATCGAATAGACAAGTCAGGTTTTTGGTCGTGCTGTCCTTTGGAGGCAGATCCAGGTTGATTTCTGGGGTTCGAGCCCAGCCTGACCTATACTGTCAGAATTACATGAGACCCTGGGGGAAGGGGTCAGTTCAGGAGTGCAGCTCAGGGGTAGAGCACTTGCCCAGCACCCAGTAGGCCCTGGGTTATCATGAAGTGGGGCAGTTCATATAAAGTCCAAATGTTCCCATCTCTATGTCCTCAGAGTGAATCTGATAATTGCTTGATGAAAATAAGGGAAAACGCTTCACAACTAAGTAAGACCAACAAGCAGTTCTGCTAAGATTGTTTTTGTAACAAATCCCCCTAATTGTTTGATGTATCTTCTTAGACAATGAAGAATAAATACTATCTTGATACATTTTGCCTCCCCAATATTTTTCTTTTTGACCTTCTATTAGTCAATAAGGCCAAAGTCATTATTTCATTTTAAAGTATCTTTAGTGCTTTTTCAATTACCATAGAATATATATCTATATTGTCTTGTAAATTTTCCTTTCCAGCTTGATCATAACTGAAAGTGTCAGCGGAAGGTGTGATAGCCCGTATCAAGAAGCATTTGCTGTGACAGGATGGAAGGTGTGCCCTGCAGACCAGCTGTGAGACCAGTCACCAGCTGAAAAGCCTTCAGAACAAATGGTGATGGGGTGGTGGGCACTGTCTCAGGCTGACACAGCTCAGTAACCAGCCACCCACAGGTCTCCAAGTCATGCTCTGCAGCCAACTTTACAATCTAAGATCAGCAAGAAGTTTAAATCTGCTATTACTTTAGACTTTCAGACAGTTTGAGATGAAATCATTATCTGGCCCATTTATATTTGAACAATCATTTATGCATGTGTGTGTATTTTTTACCAGCATTTCTTAAGTTTCAATCACTTTCACACCAAACACACACACACTTATTCTCTCACACAGGCACACACACAAGGCACACTCATCATCCTCCACACTCACACATACTTATATCCATGCACACAGGTGCTCTCTCTCTCTCTCTCTCCACACACACACAGGCAGACTCACATCCCCCCTCACATATAATTATATTCATGCACACAGGTTCACACACACACACCCCTCTGCATACACATACACACACACACACTCTCTCTCACACACACATACACACACAGACAGATTCGCACCCTCCCACATATACTTATACTCATGCACACAGGTTCACAACGGCACACCTCTGCATACACAGACACACACTCATTCTCACACACAGGCACACTCATTATCCCCCACACTCACACATATTTACACCCATGCACACACAGGGCCCCCCTCTCTCTCATACACACACACATCCCACACAAATACACATACAAACACACACACACACACGCAGATACTTTCTCTCATACAGGCACACACATACAGGCAGTCTCACATCCCCCACACTCACATATACTAATACACATCGGTTCACACACGCACACCTCTGCATACACAGACACACACACTCATTCTCTCACACAGGTACACACACACAGGCACACTCACACATACTTACACAATGCCCACCCAGGCTCTTTCTCTCTCTCTCTCTCTCTCTCTCTCTCTCTCTCTCTCACACACACACACACACACACACCAGGAAGAATCGATAAGAACTTGGCGACAAACTCCTATCTTACTTAAATTCACTCACTTGTCTACACTTCAATCTCTTCCACTGCAAGAAAGCATGAGAGAAGAGACGGCGATATTCCCCTCCTCCACCCCTTGTGATACCGATGACAATGTAACAGGAGTGTCCCTTTGTGCCAACAGTCTGCAGACAGCAAGTGCTTCCTTGGAGCTGGCTTTGGCTGCCTGGAGCTCAGCTGAGATTTAATGAGGCCTTCCAGACTGAAGGTCACAGCGGTGTGCTGAGTAACAGATCTCTACAGAGAGAGAACCAATACACTAATCCCAAAGAGCTGCATATGGCTCAGTGACAGCTGAGAGACCTTAATAGAAGGAACAGAATGTCCTGGAACAGCACTGCAGAAAGACAGTCATGGACACAGCCAGGTGTCAACCTGAGGATGCTGTGAAGGAAGCAGAGCCTGTGCAGCAGGCAGGGAGTTTTATAACCTGCCTACGCCACAAGGCCCCATCCTCACTTCTACCCCTGCTCCCCCAAATATTAGTCACCTTGCACATGAATACCAGGGCAAAGGAGAGAAAAGGGGAGTGCAGAAAAGGTTTCAATACGAAAAACACTGTGGTTTTTAAACTATAACTATTGAGTGCCCCGTGTCTAAGGACTCATATGTGAGTGCATGTTCGTGCACGTGCACATGTGTGCATGTGCTGTCTGTGGGTGGGCATTTCCCAGGCTGAAATCCATTTCGATCAGATTTTCATAATCACTGAGATTTACCAGGTACAGTGGCTCACATCTGTAAACCTAGCATTGAGGGTGCAGAGACAGGAGGATCTCGACAAGTCTGATCTACATAGAGTTCTTGGGCAACCAGGGGAGAAAAAAGGTTGACATTCAAAATTGCTTAATGATTTCTATGAAGAAGTCACAAACCGACTATAACTCTGGTTCTTTGGAGAATAAAACAAGTGAAATTGAATGTCAGTTGGAACAGCAAGAGACTATAAATTTCTTTTGTAGAGAATAGAAAAGCTCAAAACACTATTTATTCAACTTTCATCAGCGAAAAGATCTGCACAAAATTAAGGGAATGGAGAATGAGTTGGAGGGATGGCATCTCCCTCACCAGGAGGGAGGGCAGTAAGCATGTGTCCAGACCTTATTCCAAACACTATTCACTGTGGCCAACCTTGACGTGGGGGCACGGGGCTTCAGGTCTGCTCTGGCGCAGGGAGGAGGTGAGTGAGGCATACCTTGGTGGACCATAAAGCAAGGACTCCTTCAGAGGTCCATTCATAGAATTGTGTCAGAAAGTGAGGAGTTGTCAGGAGTTTCTTGCGAGCCAAACCTAGGATGATATGAGCATCTGCAAGAATAATGACAGAGGTTGGAGACAAGTTCCTGGAATCAGTCCTCACTACTGTGGGAGAGAGTGAGAGACAGACAGTTAGAATGAAAAATACAAAAAGGATGAAAAAAGAGAGTACCTATAGAAAGCAAATAAGAGAGGAAGAAAATAATGATAACTGTCCTTACATAAGAATTCCAACCAATATATGAACACAGAGAAAATAATAAAAAAAAACCAGATTCAGAAACCCCCAATTTTTAGGCAAAGGTCATAAATGAATGTAAAGACCACTTGGTGAAATGATTTTTCTTCATTTTCTTTTCTTTTATGTGTATGGGTGACTTGCCACTTGACCATCTGTGCACATGTACATGCAGTGCATGCAGAAGCCAAAAGAGGGCGTTGGATCCCTGAGACTGGGGAGTTACAGCTGTTGTGAGCGGTCATGTGGGTGTTGAGAATCAAATCTGGGTCCCCTGGAATAGCAGCCAGTGTTCTTAAATGCTGAGCTATCTCTCCAGCCCTAGAAGTGACTTTTTATTGTTTTTATTGTTATATATTTTTCTCTGCTCCCCTTTCCCCTTCCCTCCCCTCCCCTCCTACCATCTCCCATGATTCCCACACTCTGAATTTACTCAGGAGATCTTGTCTTTTTCTACTTCCCATGTACATTATATTAATGTATATCTCTCTTATGGTACTCTTTGTTGTCCAGGTTCTCTGAGATTGTGAATTGCAGGCTGCTTTTTTTGTTGTTTTTGCTTCATGTCTAAAAGCCACTTATGAGTGAGTACATATGATATTTGTCTTTCTGGGTCTGGGTCATCCTCACTCTAGATCCATCCATTTGCCCACAAATTTCAAAATGTCATTATTTTTTTTCTGCTGTGTAGTACTCAATTGTGTAAATGTACCACATTTTCCTTCTCCATTCTTCGGTTGAGGGGCATTTAGGTTGTTTTCAGGTTCTGGCTATGATAAACAATGCTGCTATGAACATAGTTGAGCACATGTCCTTGTGTTATGATTGAGCATCCTTTGGGTATATACCTAAAAGTGGTATTGCTGGTTCTTGAGGAAGGTTGTTTCCTAATTTTCTGAGAAATCGCCACACTGATTACCAAAGTGGCTGTACCAGCTTGCACTCCCACCAGCAATGCAGAAGTGTTCCCTTTACCCCACATCCTCTCCAGCATAAGCTGTCATCAGTGTTTCTGATCTTGGCCATTCTTATAGGTGTAAGATGTAAGTGTTTTGATTTGCATTTCTCTGATGGCTAAAGATGTTGAGCATTTCCTTAAGTGTCTTTCAGCCATTTTAGATTCCTCTGTTGAGAGTTCTCTGTTCCATTTTTTTAGATTATTTGTTCTTTTGATGACCAGTTTCTTGAGTTCTTTATATATTTTGGAGATCAGCCCTCTGTCCAATGTGGGATTGGATAAGACCTTTTCCCATTCTGTAGGCTGTCATTTTGTCTTGTTGACCGTGTCCTTTGCTTTACAGAAGCTTTTCAGTTTCAGGAGGTCCCATTTATTGTTTCTCTCAGTGTCTGTGCTGCTGGGGTTATATTTAGGAAGTGGTCTCCTGTGCCAATGTATTCAAGTGTACTTCCCACTTTCTCTTCTATGAGGTTCAGTGTGGCTGGATATATGTTGAGGTCTTTGATTCATTTGGACTTGAGTTTTGTGCATGGCAATAGATATGGGTCTGTTTTCATTCTTCTACATGTTGATATCCAGCTATGCCAGCACCATTTGTTGAATATGCGTTCGTATTTTTCCATTTGATATTTTTTGCTTCTTTGTCAAAAATCAGGAGTTCATAGGTATGTGGACTGATATCTGTTTTTATATGAGGACACATTCCTTATCAAATTCCCAAGTCTAGATTTTAGAATGAACACAGCTTCAGATCTTCTAACTAAAGGATATCACAGGATATGGACATTAATTTTATTCCAGCACAATGGGATTGGGCAGCTGGATGCTGTCCCTGTGGCCACTGAGTCTATAATTGTTCTACTATCTTCTCCTGGGCTTTATGGAAAATGAAAAGGCAGCTCTTCCTCCACTAGGGGTAGAACAACATAGAAAACTTGGGCCATATTCTCTAACAAGTGGGGGAGTAAAAGAGATTTGCTATTTATCAAAAGAAAATGGAGAACTGTATTAAGCAAATCCAATGTTAAAATCCCTATCTGGATCCTGATTCAAACTGTGAAATACATTTGTGCATCGAGAAGCTGGGGTGCTGAGCAGACATCAGGTCGTAAGGGGCTGCTGCCAACTTTCTAAGGGTGCTTCTGTGATGGATTTTAGAGAGGACTTTTGAACCAGGATAAATGTTGAAGAATTTATAAGTAAAATAATACAATAGCTAGATTTTGTCTTAAAATATCCCAATAGGATGACAGGGGAGGGCTGCACACCAAGCAAGGTTGGTCCTATATGGATATTTTTCCACTGCGGGTGATGGGCTTGCAAGGGCCCATCTATTTTCTCTAGTATTCTGCATGTTTAGAAATCCCCATCCTGAAGACATGGTTCTGAAGTAAGAAAGCCATTCTCGCTACAGGTGTGAAGAAAGTGTAGTCTTCTGGGGTACATGGCTGCTTATGGAGATTCTGGGCTTACCCGGTTCACTCCGGTCACCTTATGCTTCTACAATGCTAGCCACCCAGGTTCTGAGCTGTATAGAACTCAGCGATACTCAGGGTCCCTTTAAGGGTCACGGAGAGTATGGTGGTTACTGGTGTGGTCCCCAGTGCCACACGATTGGGACTGCAATCCTAACCCTGTCGACAGCTTCCCAAGAGACACATGGACACCATTTGATTTCTGTTCACCTGTTTCCTCTCCTACACTACCAACTTGTTGAATCACCCGGCTCCAAGGTGACTGAATTTGAAAATGGTAGGTAGCTAGGATTAGGTGGGGATGGGTTAGTGGCTTTACGAGAGGAAGCTCTCCTCTCTCCCTCCCTCCCTTGTCCCTTCTCCCCATGTGGACACTAGAAGGCATTCCCATACAGGAAGGAAGAAGGCCATCACCAGGAAGTAAATAGGCTGATCCTTTGGCCTCAGACTTCTAAGGTTTTAAACAGTGAGAGATAAACATGTCTACAAAAGAGAGTGCAGACATCAGCAGGATCCAGACAGGGAGCAGCAGGGCAAAAAATGGGAGGCTGGATAGTGGGTAAAAAATACAGTTAACTGGGGGATTAGCTCCGATGTGTGTACAGGAGGGCAGGTGTAATTTACAACAGCAACTGTAGACCTCAAAGTCACTAGTGGAGAGACTCTGAAGGGTCCCCAAGCACAGAAGTGATTGTATAACTTGACAGAAATGCTAATTACCTTGACCTGATCATTATACATTGTCTATGGATCAGCACATGTCAGCTAATGTTATCAGTGTCCTACAGTAGAGCACATGAAGGCAAATTCTGCGGTGTGTGCTCTACTGCCACTGAAAACTTCATATAAACAACCGTCTCACTTTGATAGCCGTTAATCAACTTAATGCCATTCCAGATTTCCTAAAATTGGATGGATATGGCATTTGGTTGTAACATATCTGTGCTTATAACAGATTGAAGAAACATTATGCTTCTTCATATTAATTGACAAAAAAATACCAAGATGCAGAATAGCAAGAAAGCAGACCATCTGCCCTTTAGTGAGTCACTTTATGCAGAAAAACATTTTGTCCTGAAGCTATAGTCCCTGATACTCATCACTGTGTGTGCATGTATGTGTGTGTATATATAATATATGTGTGTATATATATGTATGTGTATGTGTGAATATATATATATATATATATTTTTTTTTTGTCACAGCACCATAAGCACAGCTGGGAAACACCAATCAACTTGACTCACTAATTGCCTATCCTGGGATTGAGATTTTGAAATATAACAAAGCCAAAGCATAACAATGGAGAAGACCTCTGCCTCCTCTGCAAGTGAGAATTTGGGGAAATGCCTCATGGCATTAATGTCTAGGTATGAAAGTCGGAAGAGAAAGTAATGGCTACTGCTAGAAGCAGAGAGCTACGGCCTGCGCCAAGCACGTCAGGACCTACCCAAGGACAGTGGAAATGGCATGCCCACTGCTTTCTGTGAACGGCAACACAAAGGAGAAACAAAACTCCGGATGTTAATCAGTGCTAATCACACGCAGAGCTGTGGAAACGCTCTGCCTCAGTGTGAGCAGGAAGAGGATACGATGTCTGTGGAGGACTTTAAAATGAACTTACGCTTAATTCCCATAATGCACTGGCAATTCAGGATAAGGGCTAAGTGTTCCCTCCCTAAAGTCTTCTTGTGTAAGTTCTGAAGTGTCACTAAAGTCCTGTCAAGGTCGAACCCTGTGTGTGGAAGCCTCAAATCAGTTTTGTGTCTCCAACAAAAAGTTCGTTTGGAGGGTGCCCGCTGATAAACCCAGGGAGACAGACTCTGCTACGCAGATTCATTTACTCTGGGTCACATAACCCCATCAGGTTATAGCGTGTGCCTGTGACAGCAGGTAAGAAATAACAGTGTTGGCCCAGCACCGCCCTGTGAGCAGAAACATTCTCAATTGTTTCACTTCTGCTGTTTCGGTGGCCTTATAACAGGTAAGACATTACTAAAGCCAGGAATGACAGTTTTATTTGAGGAGAGCAAACTTTAGTTTATATAGGAAATCTTTTACCTGATATTAGTATCTTTACAACTGAAATGTTTGAATTTTTGGTTTAAAGCAGACTCTTGACAGCCATTATTACTGGCACTAGATAATTATAAGTAAAAAAGCAACAACAATGGTTAAAAGCAATTTGTTCTAGGAGGTAGGGTTGTGACTCAGTAGAAGAGTCTCATGTCCGAGGTCCCAGCACTACAAGATAAATATAACCAAAGTGACCTATTCTAGCTTAAATATAGGTTACACTATGACCCGATACCTTGTTTTGAAGTTAATCACATAGCATTATTTAAATAAAACCAATTCAACCTTGATTGTAGTATCAGAATAGCAAGCATCACTGGACATTTGTTTTGATTGTGGGAGACGAGCATGGACACCTCCGTCACTCTGGAGCCACATGGAAACACCAAACAGGTTTCTAAAGGGGCAGGACAACTCAAGCCCAACAGGCAATTACGCTTTACAAATAGAAATGAAACAAGCCTCACACTGCCACTGCTGGCATCGAGGCGACCGCGTCAGAGTTCCTGCATGCTAATAACCACCTCACTGGCTGCTCTGTCACGCTAGCCAGTGTGACAGTCGATTTAAGACTGTTCAGGTAAGGAATCGGAGGTCGGGACTTCTCAGAGCTGAAAAAATACTTGATTCCTATCAAGAGTTTTATGTAGATTAACACTATATTCAGAGATTTAGCAATTTCTATGAATTTATGTGAAGAAGGTTAACGCTAATTAGTAGAAAACGGATAATTCTCAAATTCTATATAATTGAACAATTATTTATCTGGCTGTTTACTAACAGAGAACAATTTAGTAACTCCTTAGGAAAGTTAGGTCATATTTCCCTACCATTCTTGCCATTAGTTTTCAGTGTTAAAATCATGGGAACTGTCCCATCAGGAGCAAATGCCAGCAAATGTTTGCTGGATGCTTAGCATCCTGCTTCTTCCTATCATTGGTTTGCAAGATACTGAAGACCAGAGTCTCTGCTGGGCGTGGAATGGAGCTACAACCAATCACAAAATGTACCAGTGAGGGCAAAGGGTGTATTCCAAGTGCCACAGGGGAAAATGAGCAGCTCAGAGTTCGCTCCAAAACTCACCTGCGAGGCTTTCTCTGGGGCCAAGTAAACTGACCATCTGGTCACCCAAGACAGAACCAATGTCAGAAGCAAAGTCACCATCCTACCCAATTTTATGAGCCAGTGTGCATAACTGGGGTTTCTTACAGGAGCATAGGTGAGGGGCTATTGGGAGGTAGCTACATCGGCTTTGGTGCATGGGCAACCACAGCACCAAAGTCTCGTTCTCTCTCCCAACAACACCCCTTAACAGCTCACATACCCTCAAAGAGATCTTTCAGCCCCTCCCCCAGCAACTGTTAACTGCCTGTGTGTCCTCAGAGTGGGCTGGGACTCATTGAGCCTCTTAATGTTAAGCCGGGAACAATGGGCTCAATCTGTTAAAGTCTCCTACTGGAAATTGCAGTTGCTGGATACTCAAGAGGGCGGCAGCCGGACTCAGCCCCTGTAGACAGACATTCCATGCAGGTGCCCTGGAGAAGCTAGAATCACAAGTCTGCAATCGTCAGGGGTGGGCATGCTGACATCACTGAGGAAGTCATGGGGGTGGGGAACGAGCAGGGTTAAAAATCACAGGCTGCACGAGATTTGCTAGGGAGGTCAAGAGTGAGGAGGAGAGAAATGACTGGGAGTGGAACCCTGGCTGTAGGGTTTTATATCAGTGCTTAATAGTGTGCCTGTCCCCACACGTATAAACTGTCCTATCCTACACATCCACCTCTTCCTTGGGTCCAGAGTGGTGATTAGGAGGGCAGGCCCAGAGAGTCCCAACTGCCACTCATGGGCTGGTTGATCATGGACAAAGTTGCGCCATTTTGGTAGACCTCAGCTTCCTGGTCTGTACAATGAGGATAGTACAGTCACTTATTAGACCATATATGGCTTCCTTTTTTAGATGAGGATGAGATGATGGAGGCAAATGGCTGAGCCCAGCATCTGGCCCAGCAAACACCCTACAAACTGCCTTGTTGGTGATGCTGATGAATCTTTCAAAAACGTAGTATGATTGCGGCCATGCAGCAAGAACTTAAATACTTGTTCTATATGTTTTTGTTTTGTTTAGGTTTGGATCTGGACCAGGTAAAACTTTACTCCTTCTTATTAAAGAGGGTGTGTGGGTTCTGAATGCACAGCCAGGAAGTTCAATAGGTTTTTATTCTAAGGTGGTGGCTGTGTCTCCTCCCCATTGGCTGGGGTCTGATCTCACAGTCTTATTTCATTGGCTAGCCTGAAGAGAATTGGCACACGGAAGTGGGGGGAAGGGAAAAGGGTCACTGCTCCAGGTCATCAAATTCTCAGAATACAGTAGAGGGTCTTTTGGTAACCATAGGTTTTACTGGGTGGGGTGGAGGTAGGAGCGGGGTAAACATATGCATAAAAGTCTTACAAGGTGGGGGAGATAAAAAGATTTAAGTTCCTTATCTTAAACACAAATTTTATAGTATTTGATAGAAAAGATTCATATTTAATATTTCTTACAAATTCCTCTTAGTTTTAAACATTCTTTTCTTCAGTAAGGAGCCAAATAGAGGCCTTTGTAAGCCCATCAAGAAATTCTAGTGAACTTTGATTTGGACATTTAAAAAATCTCTATATACTGTAAGGCTAAAGTTAACCTATAAGCCCCACTTGCCTCAGGAGAGATAACTTCTTGGAATGGTGGGGACTGTTGCTCCTGTACAATAAAGAGTCATGCGTTTTCACTTCTGTAACCAAGGTGGGTTGCCCCAACTCCACAGGCTGTGCTTGATCACACATAGGAGGGGGGTGTGCAGGCAGGAAGGACATCAGCCTTATGGGTTTGGCTTTTATAGGCGCCTCACTGACCTAATTTAGTGCCATTTCTCTAGAAATAATAATTAATAATAATTATGTATAATTATTAAATAATTACTAAAGCTTGCTTCAAGTGGACAATCATGGATTTGGTGTTTCAGGTTTAACAACACCAGTCAGGGACATTCTTTCCTCCCTATACCTGACAATTGAACGTTAGACCCTCTTGGGGGTGGGTACCAGTAAACAACTGCACTTGACACCCCAAATTCAATTAAAAGAAATCAGATTGATTATCGGCCTGTTCCCATAATGGCAGTAAGGGCTGCCTCTTCAGAGGCAGGGAGTATGAAAGAGCAAGGAGTGGCCAAGCAGTTTAGGGTCCAAGGACACCACAGAAAAGTAAACAATTTCTTTCTTGACTAAAAGCAAGAAATGTCCTTGGGACTCTTGGAAGCTTTATCCTTGCCAAAGGACAAAAATGCCAAAAGTGTTTGGGGGAACTCTGATCTCTGTTCTGTATGCTTTAAAAGAATATTTCATCTTTTGGTGGATGGCCTATGGAACGAGTCTTTGCTGAATGAGTAAAAAGCAATTCACTTATTGTATAGCTTGAGTATTCTCTCTGCTTATCATATGTAATCACACCATGTAAAACAACTTCCTGGAGAAATTATTGCACCCAATGAAGTTATCCTTTACTAGTCTCTCATATGCAATCACTACCGTGTAAAACAACTTCACGGAGAAATTATTGCACCCAATGACATTATCCTTTACTATTCTTTTCCCATCTGCATGAAGCAGCGACTTCCTGGCTCTGATCCTTTTACTGCTTCACACATTCTAGGTATCCAGGAACAAAACCAAAACAAAATCATTTCCTAGTCATAAAACGATTCAGGCAGCATCAATTGTGTCCTCAAAGCTTCTGTAGTCTGGGGTTCTGTTACCCCACCTACTGAGTGTATTACGGTTGGCACTACGAGAGTCTGTTCCTTCTTGTAGGTTTCCAGACTCCTTGAAGCCAAGATTATCTTAAGGATGCAGCTAGGATTCCTACATGAGCGAAGGGGAACATGGATGACTGCATGAATGCATGTATCATGAAGGCATTCAGAAGCATGTGAGATAGGATGGGTTACTTAGCTCAAAGTTAGAGGACCCAGTAGATGTCTACTTATCCAGTTGATGCTTGGCCTATGGTTGACATACAATGGCATTTCACTTGTCC
The DNA here is from genome assembly GCA_004026605.1 of Ondatra zibethicus. NCBI lineage: Eukaryota > Metazoa > Chordata > Mammalia > Rodentia > Cricetidae > Ondatra > Ondatra zibethicus. The sequence continues at coordinate 8,496 of PVIU01014885.1, read as the reverse complement.
CCACTGTCACTAATGTATCAGTTGAACAGAAACAAATGATAGAGGACAGACTTTTATTAGTGACAGGAATTGTAGAGCATTTATGAAAAAAAACTGCCTATTTTGTGTTACTATACACAACACAAAATGTACCACCATTATCATATAATAAATAATTATAAAAAATAAATAAATGTGTGTGTGTACATGATATATGTGTGGCCATGCATGCCATGGTGCATGTGTGGAGGTCAAAGGACACTACGCAGCATTGAGTCTCTCCTTCCACATCAATGGTTTTAAATGTATTATCAATACAGTATAACCATCACCACCATCATCTCTATAGCTTTCCACCAAACTGTACCCATTAAACAGGAAGTTCCCATATGCCCCACCTCACAAGCCCTGGCAATTGCCATTCCATTGACTGTCTCTAAGAGCCTGACTGCTCTAAACATCTCATATAAGCAGAGTCATACAGCTGTTGTCTTTCTGTGACTAGTTTATTTCACTTAGCACAGTATCCTCAAAGTTCAGCACAGAAAACAATTCTAAATAATTTTTTTAATTCATATCGGAAGAAAAATGACAGAGCGTGCATGGACACACACACACACATTTTGTTTTGTTTTTGTTTTTAAGAGACAGGATCTTACACTGTAGCCCAAGGTGCCTTGGAACTTACTAAGTAGCCCAGGTTAGCCTCAAACTTGAAGTAACCCTCCTGCCTTTGGTTTCTCAAGTGCCAGGATCACATGTATTAGCCACCATGCACCCAGCATTTAAGGCATGAATTTTTAAACTGCATAAATTTTCTTGCAGAGAGCATAGTGCACAAACCTGGTAAGAATCTGAACTGTCCCAGCAAAGCCTGCAAGCAAGCAGTCCTTTGAAAAACTCTATCAAGCACAGCTCTGTTTCCCTTGCCCTACATGCATGCCCTGGTTCTGCAGAGTGAAGTTAGAAGGACCCAGGGTTGAATTACAGCATCACTGTTCACTCTGACCTTGTAAAACAAAGACAAAGTCTACCTCCCAGAAACAGAGGAAGCAGCAGCTATGTCTAAGCCCCAGATAAAACTGGCTCCTCTCCACCCCCCTTCTCTCTTTCTCTGTGTGTGTTCCTTTTCCTATGTGCATTACAAAGAAGACCATCAGTACAACCTGTCAGGGTCAAAGAGCAGAGCAGTGGTCCTCAGGTAACTGGAGAAAACCCTCTGCACACATAGACAATCAGACCTATGGTCTCTGATGGCAAGGCCGAGTGCAATGCAGTGCCTTCCTCAGGACTCGGGTCACAACCAGGTTTGCTAGGGAAAGCAATTATTCAAGACTGCTGGCAGAGGAAGGCATGCAGCAGCAAACACCTAACGCTGACTGGCGAGGACACAAGCTCACTGATCTTGATTCTGAAATCCGGTCACTGTATCTTCAACAGTAACCTTGGAATCCTAATGCTGGGGGACCAAAGCAGAGGATGTGGAATGAGGATGGGGCACTGATGGTGCTGGCTGTGTCAGCAGCAGATAAACCCTAAGGTGTGGAAGAGTATTTGTTCCTAGTAAGAATAGAAGATCCTGAGATAGCGTTCTCTCAAGTTCTCACCCGTCCTGTCTGCAAAGCGCTGACTAGTTAGTCAGCAACAGAGGGGGTCAGGAAGCTTACAGTCGGGCAGGGGTCCTGGTGAAGGCTGTCCAACTGTAACCTTCACAGATCTCATCTCTCCATATAAATCAGGTGAGGTTGGACCACATGATCCCAGAAGCATCTTCTGACACTAAAACCCTATTGGTCTAGGAACAATGCAATTTCTAAACGGATTTCTTCCATTTAACCTAATATTTTCACAATAGCTTTGCATTTATGAGGGCGTGCACATGCGTGCACATACGCACGCGCACACACATACACCCACACACCCACACACACGCACACACACACCCCACACACGATAAAGACGGAAATTATCTTCAGGAAGGGACAAACAGAGACCTGGAGGTAAAGATGATTTGCCTCAAACCCATCCTGACATTCTGCTGTTTAGAAAATGCAGTCATTTTTGGAAGAGTCAAAATCATCAAACACTAAGAGAAAAGCGTTCTTAAAAGTTGTGTAGTATTACAAGAGCGTGGTTGTGCGGTAATTCTGGGTGATGATATATCACAGGGTGACGACACACGTGGCTCCAGCTGCCATGCAGGTGTGAGCTATGTCCAGTGGCTTTCTGGGGACACAGGAGGAAAATCCTTTAGACCTCAGTTCAATCTGACTCTCTCCAGGATACTCCCAATTCCTGCCCATCCTAAGCCCAGCCCCTGAAGTGTGGAAAAAACAATGCCTAGAACTATCAATAGGCACCCATTGGCAAACTAATCTTACACATGATAAATATTTTAGGACTTAATTGAATATTTTTAAACAAAGAGTAAATTATCTAAATTTATTTTAAAGGGCCTCACATATTTTCATTTATGAGAATGGTTTTGTTTGAAATCTCACGTGGAAACCACCTTCTTTGGTCATTTCCACAGAAAAGAATCCCTCCTGTCAGAACTCAAATCATATATTTAATTTTACTCCACACCTGGAGACAGCAAGGGACAAGACAAAGACTAGAACCCAATCCTCTCTCCAAGTTTTCACAGTCTGTGGAAAAAGCAAAATATCAGCTTCTGGCTCTACAAGGTAGACACTATCCTAGGGATATCAGGCCACTGGGGTTATATAGAAAAGATGTACACACCTGTCCGAGTGTCACAGGCAGTAACACCTAGCAAGTTTTACTCAGTGGTCTTTTAGATAATGAACTGAAATAGTCTTTATCAAATATTTTAAAGACAGACAGCATTTTAAAACAACATTCATTACAAACAAGAGTTTTAATTCATATGGTGGCTAAGTTAATTAAAATCTATTCAGGTCCACGTGATGCTATGTGGGCCTCAGTACCGTGGTCTAGCATGACTTACAGAGTCTTGAACAGTTGGGAGGTTGACTTAAACCCACCTGGGATTTTCTTCTTAGATATAGCCTTTACCCACACTGAACACAAAACTAATGGCATCCAATTTTTGAAATTAAAACTAACCTTAAAAAACAAAAACAAACAAACAAAAAACCCACTGCCAAGCCAGAGGAAAAGATTTCAAATAATATGTTTTGGGAACAATTTCTATTTTAGTCCATGATTTTTTTTTAATCTTAAAGAAAACTGTAAAGTTTTTTTTGTAGACTTGTCAGGCAGAACAGTTGCTAGATTGTAATATGTATAAAGATGTACTTCCTCTAGCTACATATCTGTCAGGAATATTTTATCACCATTTTCTAACTAGCGGTTATTATATATATATTATAATATATTATATACAAATAATTCACTTCTTAGGTTAAATTAAATAGTTTTAGTTAAATATTTTAAACTTCTAAAATATTTGACATTTGATGAGCTAATTTTTACTTTTTCATGCATGTTTCTTTACAAGCAAAGTTACACAGGCACACTGAAGAGTCAGAGTTCTACAGGCTTACCATACAACAGCTGGGCCCTGCCCATCTCCATTCTCCCCACTTCCCAGACACACCCTAAGTCAGATCTTTGAGTATTTCTCTTGACGATGAACTCCGTGTCTTCCAATAACATGTAACATTGCTCCTCTTGATTTTTTGTTATCTTTTCATCTTTTGACTTCTCACCCTAGAGGTTAGCCCCTCACCTATGCCCACCACCAAGTCCACCCACACCCCCACCTTATCACTGAGCTACTTTACCATCCTGTCCTATGCTCCACTTTCCTACTAATCCTGTATCCGTGCTATCCACAGCTGAACCATGTGTCACATCAATGATTGCTTGTCATTTCCCGAGGAACTCGATATGCCCACCCCATCCTACCCAAAGCGACTAATTGTTTTAATGTAGGCTTATGTACCTAATTCCAATTATTTTTGAAATCATCCACAAAGTGCACTCTTTCTCAATAAGTTAAATCAAGAATTCTGTCCACGTTGCTAGGTGAGGCTGAGGCAGGAGCATGAATTTACAACAGCTTGGGCTATAGTGAGACTCTGTGTCTCAACAGCAACAACGAATCTTATTTCGTGCTCTTGGAGACATTCATGGTCCCCTGAGGCGTCCAGCCCATCCCTATTTGAGCTGGTCCGCCCTTCAGGCCCACCTCAGGGCTGTTATTTGGAGATTTTTCCTGTAGCGCCTGAGAGGTTAATTTGACTACTCTGTGAAATTCACTATTTCCTGATTTCCATGTTTTTTCCTCTTCTCTTTTAAGATCTCATTTTGGTAAAGAATATAGTAGCTTCCCAGGGAAGGGAGTGTGGGAGGGAACGTCCGTGTGCACAGCCATGGGTGTCACTGTTTGACGGTCTCGGTGGCCAGTGTAAGCACTATTACAGAAATGTTCAGCCTGAGTACAAACACTGGGGGCTTGGCCTTAAGAATACCTTGAGCTTTCCAGTAAATATATGTCTGCCTTTTTAAAAACCATAGTAATTATCACAGCTCAGTGGTCTTCATTAAAGAGCTTCATGTTCTTATATGACCTAAATGAGATCTGGTTATTACAGAGGAGGCAAGAAAAAGGAGGAAAAGATTAATGACTTCCCCCACCTAGTTCAGATAAGCCAGCCTGCTATTTGCTTTAGGGAACTACGCGGCCCACTCTGACTACTAAACAGCTCTCACGAAGATGATGAGAAAATTTCCACACAGCTCACATGGAAAGAGATTGCCACTCAGCATAAATCAATCTCTTACTGCTGGAACTTTCCAGATAAAACTTTCCAGATGGACAGCGACAGGAAAGGCCAAGCAAGCAAAATTTTCTTCGGTAAAAGTTGCCTGTTAGTGACTTTGTCATAACCACGAGCAAACACCTCACTGACATAAAAGGTTCAGCTCATGGGTACAGATGGCTCAGTTGACGGCTGATTAACTCCAGGAACTTGGGCTGAACATTATTGTGTTAGAAGCTTGTGGTGAAGGAGGCTCTCGCTCCACCATGGTCAGGAAGCAGAGAGAGAGAGAGAGAGAGAGAGAGAGAGAGAGAGAGATTGAGAGAGATGGGAAGGGGTCAGGGACAAGATACTGTCAAGGACTCATCCACGGTAACTAATCCTCCAGTTAGGCACCATTCCTTAGGTTCCAGACCCTCTCGAACAAGTGCCACTGCGCATCAACACGAGTAGACAGGAGACATTTCATAACCAAACTGGAACAGGAGTGCTTCCACACACCAGCTCTCTCTAGAGTTCCGTTTTATAATTACTTGGGGGTACAATGCACCCTTGGGACTTGGTCTTTGCGTCTCTGCACACTGGGATCCTCAGTTTATGGTTTATGATTCAGAAACCCCTTAAGGCCTTTCCAAACTCATGCAGATGTCCAGAGAAACAGAGGGGCTTGAGTCACCTGAGGACAAACAAGATCGCCATTTTTAAGGTATTGAAAGAGTGCAGTGTGTCTTATCAGAGTCCCTCCAGGGACTGACAGAAAGACAATGCCCAGACACTATTTGTACCAGCTCATGGGCCTGAATGTCCTTCAGTGGAAGACTGAGCTACAGCACAGTAATTTCAACACACACTCTGCAACTTTTCAGAAAACAGGTTTCAGCTGAGTCAAAAACTCACGATGGGAAAAGAATCCTAAAGGAAAACATAGGCCACAAAGGATCATTCGATGCATTAACAGGGTAAAGTAATTAGCCACTTTGCCAAAAGCCAACTATCTAGCCCAGAATCCAGAAAGAAGCAATTGAATCATAAATTTATTTTGAATTTTTTCCAGACAGGGTCCCACTGTGTGGCCCTGGATGGGCTTCAAACACAGAGGCGACTGTCTCCTGAGTGTTGGAGTTTAAGGTGTGCACCTCCATGTCTGCTGCAACTGGACTGCTAGGGACAGATTTGCAGAGCAGCAAGCATGGAAAGAAGAAGAGGATGCGGTTAATATATTAAAAGAGATATTCTGCATTCACAATCATACTGTGGCTAATCTGTTGCCCCGATGAATTAGGGAGGAGAACAAAGGTACTAAGTAGGAAAAGATGGCACTCCTACCTAAAAAGACAGTGTGGGTTTGCTAGACCAAACATCCTCAGAGGATAAAAATGGTAGCACAAACAATAACAGCCAGCACTAAACATGGCACTGACCACATAAGAGAAATGTCCCAAACCATAAATTCACTTGTCAAACCTCGCTGAACCCATGCAAATAATGACAGGTCCTTGAGTTACAAGTTAACACACTTAATTACAAAAGAAAGCAGATTTGAATTTGTGGGTTGTAGACTAAGGAACTCAACTTCATCCGGTCGTGCTTATTTTTACTCAAATACAGAAATAACCTTCAGCTCTTAACTATCGAGTCATTTGAGAAATCAATAATATACTACAGGCAAATACCTTCTATTTCAGGACAAAAAACAAAAATCGGAGTTCCCTGAGGGCACGGAATTTTGTTCAGTTAGCTGTGCCTGGCCGGCATCTACACCACCAAGTAGATGGCACCCCTGGCCGGCATCTACACCACCAAGTAGATGGCACCCCTGGCCGGCATCTACACCACCAAGTAGATGGCACCCCTGGCCGGCATCTACACCACCAAGTAGATGGCACCCCTGGCCGGCATCTACACCACCAAGTAGATGGCACCCCTGGCCGGCATCTACACCACCAAGTAGATGGCACTCCTGGCCAGCAGTGAAAGTAGAGCACTCACATGGCTGAGGGCAAAGTGAAGTCCAGACTCCCTGCCGAGGCTAAACAACAACAACAACAAAAGTGTGACAGTCTGATGTCATCATCTTAAAAACATTTGCTGAAGAACTGGGTCTCTTTAATAGTTCAAGAATCACAGTTCCAGCTATATAAAAAGGAGAAGACGGTTCCTCTTTTCCTCTACACTAGGAACTCTGGGACTGTGGAAGTCACAGAACGGGAGGCTAAAAACTAAGTTTAAAATGTCAGGATGTAGATGTGGTTCAGGGGTAGCTCACCTAGCACCTGTGAGGCTCGGGGTTCAATCTCGGGACGTGAGATAAAAGCATGCTGCCAACACTGTTTGGACTGTACCAGGGGTTCTGTAACCCCCGAAGGATTATGGGAACGAATGAGTACTCAGAGAGAGCAAACACATAGGTCCTGTGTAAGCCGAAGCAGTCACGGGGGTGGGGGGAATAAATGCTGCTTCTTCTTATATTGTGCCTTTGTTTCAATTTCTTTAGACCAGAATCTTGGAAGACATAAATGAGACCTACTCAGGTATCCCCGTTACAGTTCAGATCTCCTCCCAAGGGCCGCGTGCTAGAGGACCGGCTGCCATTCCGGGGGAGGAAGTAGAACCTTTAGGGGACAGAGGTTAGTAAGTAGCCAGTGGGTCATGGTCAGGGATATGCCCTCGGGGGAGCATGTGCCAGTCCCCCCACTTCCTCTCTCAACCCTCCTCCCTTCCTCTGGCTTTTCAGCTGCAGTGACCTAAACAGCTCCCTTGTGCCATCCCTTCTGCCTGGAGGTAAGGACTCAACACCTGACTAGAATCACTAGAGGAAGTAACTATGGATGCATCACCCCCACCCCCAGCTATGAACACAGATAAGTCTCTTCTCCCTCTAAGTCACCCCAGGTGTCTGTCACAATGACACAAAGCTGGCTAGCATTCCCTACATTATAATGACTATAGCAAGGAAGAACAGAGCAACGGCTTGTCCTGCCACGGTCCAAGCTGTGTTCTCTCTGGAGCTGGCATGGCCAGCTGGCTTTGCTGGAAACTCTCAGAAGGGAACACTCCCACTGCCTTGTCTGAGGGAGGCCTTTGTGGGCAGAGATAGCTCTAGCCCACCCCTTCTGATAAATGATCCTCTTTCCCCCTCTCCCCTACTTATCTCCTTGCTGTGTGCCCTTGAGATGTGAACAGACAACTTTAACAGTCTACAAGATTTGCTCTTTTCCAGAAGACCGTACTAGAGGGCTAGGCTGGGGCAGAAATGGGAAAGTCCAATTAGGTAGACGGTTTTGCCTCCAGGAAATCAGACAAGAGCAGCTTTGTAAAGACAGACCACTTATTCATCCGCTCACTTCACCAGTATTTGCCGAGTTCTCTCCGTGTGTCAGGCACACTGCTAAAAGCCAGGGGTAGAAAGCAAGCACACCAGACTGGATCCCCAACTTCCTGGGGCGCCCCAGTCATACAGACATGTAAACTGGCCACTGGTGAGGACTCTGGAGGGGAAAGGTCACAGGAGAGTCAGGGCTGGGGAGGTTTCCTGTGGATGGGACTGCAGCCCAATGATAAGAAGAGGGGAGCTGCAGGTGGGGGGGACAGAGGAGCCTGGGTCCGGAAGGGGCTCGGCAAATGTAAAGATGGAAGAAAAAGGCAGTGTGGCTGTAGATGGAAGCAAGGAGAGGTTCAAGAAGGGTCTGCAGAGGAGGAGAAACAGATCCAGTAAATGAAGTTCAGTTTCTTTTTTTTTTTCATACATTGTTTTGTTTTATTTTTT
>PVIU01014884.1:0-50232 GCA_004026605.1 Ondatra zibethicus | reverse complement strand
CGCGCGCGCGCGCGCGTGCGCACATGAGCCTAGAAATGGCAATGCTGTTTCTCAGGGATATCCTGCCACCTCAGACCCCTCTCAGATCAGCTAACACATAAATTTCACATTTCCACATAACAGAAGAAAGAAAGAAAGAAAGAAAGAAAGAAAGAAAGAAAGAAAGAAAGAAAGAAAGAAAGAAAGAAAGAAAGAAAGAAAGACAGAAAGAAAGAAAGAAGAAAGAAAGCAAGCAGTGAGGGCGCCCTCTGCTGGCTGGCCAGCCCCTCCCACTCCCGAGGTTGGGTTTTCTCCCTGGACTGTCACTCATCCGGCAGCTTCTCCCTCAGTTTCACACTGGGAATGAACAAGACCCTGGGGAGAAGAATCCAGGTCATGGAAGAAATAGCGCAGAAGGGAATCGGGTTAATTCAGAACAGGGTGGGGGACTGGGGCACAGGCACCTCTTTTTCTGGATCTGGGTCAGTAGGAACGTCCTTATCAGCTCATCTTCGAAGTTGTAGTTGACTGTCCAGAAGATGCAGAGCTGCTGGTATTTGATGACCAGGTCCAGGATGGTCCGGAAGCCTTCGGCAGTGTCGAAATCCTCCATGCCGCTGCCCTGCTCCCAGGCGTACACGGTGAGAAGCTCCAGGGCGTACTTCGGGGGCAAGGATGCTTTTGGCTTCATTTTCCTTTCACACTGATGGGGAGAGTGGAGATGTCAGGTGACCTTGGCGAGGCAGAGGGGCCCAGTGTGTCTCATGGACTACTTGGGTTGCAGCCGGGCAACAGGGTTATGAAACAGAACTTGAAAGAGGGAGCCTCTAAATCCTAGGTAGGCTTGCTAGACTCAGCAGCAGGCAGAGTGGTAAACACAGTGTCCTGTGTTTGGACAACAATGTAACTACTGGCTGATAGGACCCTCTGCAGGCTAGCTAAGAGCCCTGTACCATGGATTGCCATGTCAGAGGAAGATTGGCTAGGGGATGGGGGGTAGGTGGAGGAGTGGGGGAGGTGAGAGGAGGGGGACGGGTGGTGTTTCAGGGAGTCCTGTGACTTGCTAGGCCTCAGCTTCTCATGATGATCTGAGTCTCAGCCACAGCTTCATCTTGCCTTCTGAGCGACAACATGGTGTCCATACAGCTGTACTGGTAACCTGTGGCATGCAATTTTAACTTCCATCCGTGCTTCTCAGGAGAACTTGGCTGTCACTGAATTCTTTGACCAGTGTGAGGTCAGAACAAGCCACACATTGCTCTGATGCTAGGAGGCTCTATAGGCCTGACCCAAATACACAAGTAGCGGAATGCAATCAGAAGACCCATGGCTAAATGAGCAACAGCTTCCCTCCAGAGGCCCAGCCCCGAGCACAGGAGGATTTGGGGGTTCAGGACAGTTGGCAAAGCTGGTATCTTAGCTTGCTGGTAAAACAACCACATTGGCCAAAGCAGGGTCTGGCTGACCTGTTTGTACCAGTGCTTGACCAAGCGAATCAGACTCTTCAGTTTGGTGGGTCGGGGTTTAATGAACTTGCACTGTAGCTCTGTAAAACAGGTGGAAAACTCTCCCCCCTTGATGCCTGATGATTTCAATAACGCAATGAGCTCCTTGTAGGCTTTGAGTTTGGAGGTGAAGTCAGGATGCCGCTGACCTGACATGGGAGCAAAATGTATGTTAGTCCTGTTGTATATGGTAAGTAACAGAGTAAAAAAACCCAATTTTTTTTTTGGAGACAGGATTTCATGTAGCCAAGGTTGGCATTGAACTTGCTATGAAGCCAAAGCTGATCTTGAATTTCTGATCCTCCTGACTCCACCTTCTGACTGCTGAGATCGCAGGTGAGTATTACCATGCCCAGCATATGCAGTAAAGGGAGTTGAGCCCAGGTTTTGGGCATGTTAGACAAACTCTCTACAGACCTCAAAACTGTGGTTTTTCAAAAAACTTTATTATTTATTCATTTATGTGGTTTTTCAAGACAGGGTTTCTCTGTGTAGCCCTGGCTGTTCTGGAACTCACTTTGTAGACCAGGCTGGACTCGAGCTCACAGAGATCCCCCTGTCTCTGCTTCCCGAGTGCTGGGATTAAAGGTCTGCTTCCCGAGTGCTGGGATTAAAGGTGTGTGCCAGCAACGCCTGGCTCAAAAACTTTATTTTTATTTGTATGGGTGTGATGTGTTCACACCCATGCAAATGTGAGAGGCTGTAAGGGCCAGAAGAAGGTCCCCTGGAGCTGGAGTTACAGGGTGTGAGCCACTGGACTCTAGTGCTGGGAACCAAACTTGGATCCTCTGAAAGAACAGCCCCCCCTTAGCCAATGAACCCATCCTATATTTTTTTTGACAAGTGCAATTTCATTCTGGGGGGAGTTTCCTTTGAACCATGTATATATATTTGAATTACTGATGGGTATCCAAGATGCAGACAGTAGTGACTCCGTGGTCTGGTGGGTGCTGGTCATTTCACAGTAGCACACACACCTGTGGTACCCACTAGGGCAGCCACCAGCCACTGTGGCTGATTATATTTGAGATAATTAAAAGGAAAAGAGACAAAAATTCAGCTCTTTGGTAGCTTCAGCCACATCTCAAGCTCTCAGTGGATTCAGAACACAGGTCTAGATGTTTCTCAGCGTTGGAGAAAGACCTTCCTGTCAATTCTGAGCTCGTTTGCACACTGCCGTCGCTGAGGTATCTCTAGTCCACCTCTCATTTTTGTCAATGAGTTTCAGTGGGACCGAGTTGCCCGTGTTTGTGAATCTATCGCGCATGGCTGTTTTCAGATTGAAATGGCAAAGTCGAGTAGTGGGAAAACTGTGGCCTAGAAGGCTGAAAACATTTGCTGTGTTGCTCTACAGGTGAGTTTTCTGTCAACTTGACACTAAGCTAGACACACCTGAGAAGAGGGAGTCTCAACCTAGGAGCTGCCTTCACCAGACTGGCCTATGGCCTCCTCTGTGGGGGGCCAGCCCTCTGGGGTCCTGAGTTGTATAAGAAAGCAGGCTGAGCAAGCTAGAGGGAGCAAGCCAGTGAGCAGTGTTCCTCCATGGCCTCTGCTTCAGTTCCTGCTGCCAGGTTCCAGCCCTGACTTCCCTCCATGATTTACACGACTGTAAGAGGAAATAAACCCTTTCCTCCCCAAGATGATTTGGTCAGTGGGTTTTTTTGGTTTTTTTTTTTTTGTTTGTTTTTTTTTTTGTGACAGGGTTTCTCTGTGTAGCCCTGGTTGGCCTCAAACTCACAGAGATCCGCCTGCCTCTGCCTCCCGAGTGCAGGGATTAAAGGTGTGTGCCACCACTGCCCGGTTTAGTCAGTGTTTATCACAGCGACAGAAGGCAGACTAGAACAGCTGCTGTTTCAAACAGACGACAAAAGTGGGCTGAACCCTGTTCTATAGACTCCTGTCTCTTTCCTGAGAGAAATCAAAACAGCTGGTTTTTGTTTGCAGTGGGGGAGGGGTGTGTCAAACCCAGGATCCTGAGCCTGCTAGGCAAGTACTTTGCCTCTGAGCTCTAGTCCCGAACAATGGGTAAGAGCTTTGTTTGCTTTGCCTTGGGGTGGTGATGTTGAACACAGAGCTTTGAACATGCTAAGCAAATGTCTTACCCTGATTACCCACTCAGAACCACTGAGAACCACTCAGGTGGAAGATACTATAGTCTTCATAATTCTAATATAGGAAATATATATATGTATATACACACACACACACATACACATATAGTAGCTTGGCCTCTGTATGTGCATGGGTGTGTGAATGTGTGTGTTTGTGTGTGTGTGTGAGAGAGAGAACACATGAAGCAGCCTAGAGTCAATCTGAGAAGTTGATTTTGACGCAGGGACCAGCCCACTGTAGGTAGCACCATTCCCTTGACAGAATAAGAGCTAGCTAAGCATGAACCTATAAGTGAGGCAGCAAGCAGCATTCCCCCATGGTTTCTGCTTCAAGTTCCTTCCTTGAGTTTCTGCCCTGACTTCCCTCCATGATGGCCCTCCATGGTGGACTGAGATCTGGATGTGTAAGCCAAACAAACCCATTTTCCTCTAAGTTGTTTGTGAATGTGGGTGCATGTGCCTGTCTGCACACACCCATGAGAGGCCAAAGGAGGATGCTGGCTGTCTTGATACATCATCCTTCGCCTTATCCCACTGTGACAGGGTCTCCCCCTGAACTTCATATCTGATTCAGCTAGACCCTTTCTCTCTCCACCCTCACCCCCTCCCAGGCAGCATTGGGGTGACCAGTGTGCCTCCAATAGAGCCTGGCTTTTTATACAGGTGGTGGGGACAAAACTCAGATCCCCACGACTGAATGGCAAACACTCTTACTGTGGAGCCATCTCCCCAGTCTACTTTGAGATCTTTCATTCATCCATATATTTCTATATCTCTCACCTGTGAATGGGCTTTCTGAGGAGGAGTTTTCTTCACCTGATTTCCTGTCTCTTACCTCACAAATCCCCCCACATTCTGTTCTTTAGTTCCCTTCTCCACAGAGGAAATGAAGGGATGTTATCTATGATCTGTATGTAACTACATGTACCATCCCTCACACGCCAAGGAGAACAGAGCCAGCGGCTCCCAGAAGCTTTCTGGACTGCTTACATGAGAGTGGAATTGCATGTAGGTGTCTGGGGGCCTGGGCAAGAACTAGGAGACAATTACCCAACCCTCCCTGGTTTTTCCTCCACACTTTCCAGAAGCATCTCAGGAGCTAGGGTCTGTGGACTCCTACCTAGCGCATCATAGGCGGGCAGGACATCAAAGTCGACACTTTCATTGAGACTCCTGCATTTCAAGGTGAAGCTCAGCACCCTGGGGGCCTTCCACTTTGAATTCTCAAACTTCACTTTCAGCTCCTGGGTCTTTTGGAAGACTTCTAATTGCCTCTGGATTTCCTGGACGAACAGTGAGCGCTCCTCTTTTTGGGAGTCATAACTCTTCAGGGAGCTGAGAAACACTACGATGTCAGCATCCGATCCACACTTCAGAGCTGTGCCTTTGGCAGTGGATCCTCCCTAGGGAGGAAAGAGAAGGTGAGGTGCTGCCTCCCCTCACCCTTGTCTCCCTGGCTCCCAAGAGCTGGCACCGGCGACAGGCCAGTGCTCACCTTGACGGGCTTCAGCACTTTGGTGCTTGAGTCCTTGAAGCAGTTGTTTTTGAGGAAGTCACAGATGATGCGAACAGCTTCTTTGATCTGCTCCAAGAACTTTTTATTGGGCTGGAGGAAGTCTTTGATGAACTTGTCCAGTAAATGGCTTGGGGTGGTGAAGAGTGATGTGGGCTGGGGAGGAGAGAAACTTGGTGGGCTCTGCCCAGAAGCCACCCCAAAACTCACCTCTCTCCTCCTGCTAGCCTGCTTCCAACAGTGGGCAGAGACCTTCCTGTCTTGCACAGATATACTCTAAAAAGGTTCTTGAGATTCTGGGCAATCCTTACCTCCCGTGGTCCACCCCCTCTCCAAACAGAAACTCTCCTGGCTCCTTATGGGCTACTTGGGAGAGATCTAGATCCTTCTGAAGGGGTTGTGGGATGCAGACATGGGAGGTGCCCTGGGCCCGCAGGAGGAGATCCCTAAAGACCTTCCAGAGGCAGGTGTGAGGGTCAAACGTGGAGAAGTAGATGTGAGCTCAGACTCGGAGAGGAGGGCCTGGGGGGTGTTGGACTAATGGCTTTGAAGATGGAGAAGGAACTAGGATACATGGGCAGGGCCAAGGAGCTTGGAAAGGGAACGAGGCCTCAAGTGTCTCCATTCCAGCTCTGCGAGCCTGCATTTGGATTGCCCACTGCCGTAACGATAAGGTTATAGATTTAGGGGACACTTTTTAAACAGTGGGCGGGAAGAAGAAGACAAGTCTCAGTGGGTAAGTTTCCTGGAGAGCATTGGCAGAGAGCAGTGCAGCTGTCTGGGAACAAGAGAGGGTGCTTAGCTTTGCGGGCTAGCTGATCTTGGTCAGACACCCCTAGATGTTGTGACCCTTGGCACCCCTTGACAGTGGCAGCATCCTTCCGCTCCTACAGCTCATATGGTGTACAGGGTGGGCATGCACACATGAGTGTACACGTGTCATGCATGTGTGTGAGGGTGTATCATATGCCAGTGTACACACTGGAATGCACACATAAGAGAGGCTATATATGAATATCCAAGAATGTGAGTGTTCTGTTTGCATGTGTGAGTATGCACACTATGTACACACATGAGTGCATGCAAGCGTCAGTGTATGCAGTTGTATCACAGTATGCTGATGTGCGCTCACAAGTGTCAGCATTGTGCAGCACCTGTGAGTTGAGGCTCCAGGTATAAAGACGTGTGTTCGTATGTGAGTGTGTATGTTTACACATGAGTGTGTGCTTACAAGTGATAAGCCTGAAATGCTCATTCCTGCTTGTGTGCTGGTTCCTGGGATGTCAAGAGAGGGGTGACATCGTGGTCTGAAAGGACCGGCTAGTGAAGAGGACAGGGATCAGAAGGTGTGGTAGGGACTAGAGAGACGGCTCATTGGTTAAGTGCACTGTCTGTGGACTCAGGTTCAATTTTCAGCACCCGGGTGGTGGCTCACAGCTGTCTGTAACTCCAGCTCCAGGGGATCTGACACCTTTTCTGGCCTCTGTGGGCATTATACACATATAACACAATATATATTCAGGCAACACTTGTACACATAATATATATATATATACATATATATTATATGTAACCATCCTGGCTATCCTGGAACTCACAGACATTCTCTTGCCCCTACCTCCTGGGTGCTGGGATTAAAGGGGTGTGCCACCACTGCCTGACATTAAAAAAAATTTTTTAGGGTATAAGAGAGACATGAAAGCCAAACATATCATGTGCCTGTGTGTTAGAAGGGGGATCTATGGGGTGCTCTTGGGATGGCTGTCAGAATATGAAGATGGTGTGTGTGTCTTATAATTTGACAGCACTATCAACTTAAATTTGGTTTTGGCCACAGCCCAGTGGTTGTGGAAGTGAAGCACTCTCAAGAGACTCTGCTGACTTGCAGCCACCACCCTAATGATGAAGCTGAGGGCCTGTGTGTGCGATGTCACCCAGCCAACAGTGGCAAGTGCCAGAGTTCCCGTCTATGAAGTTCACATAGGCACTGTGCATCCCTTTCGCAGCGATGATGTTTGAAAACTCAGAAGGAAACCAAGGAGGTTGTCACAAGGAAGTAAAAGACCAGGCTGTGGTGAAAATGGAGCCCAGAATGGGGGACATGGGAGCGATTGTGGAGTCCTTGGCATCTACCTGGTGAACGACCCCATTCACAGACTCTGCTTCCTTCTGTCCGTCCCAGATTGTTAGATCTTAGGGTCTGATAGCTCTGTAGATGGAATGTGGCCCCTGCCTCCACACTTTGGATAGAAGTTTGCCTCTCACCGCTTCTCACAGGTGGGGTTTGATTGGCACATCTGTCCCACTTCGAAGGCCAAAAAGGCAGCCTTTGGACAGACTCAGCTGGTCTAGTTTAGGAATGCTCCTGATGCCCTCCTCCGACAGGCAGATTACATCTGCATCACTGCTGGCCCCACACCCAGGGGCTGGGCCTCAGGATCTGCTAGAGAGTCACAGACATGAGTTCTGTACACTTCTAGGAGGCTCAGCTCCTTGTCTGCCCCCACTCCTGCCTCCTGGTTTCACTCTTGCAGAAATAAACCCATCTCTTTTCTGGGGGAACCCACTTCCTTTATAGCCCCCTTTTCTACCTCACAGTCATCTTTGTGGCCTCTAAGAGTTGGGTGAGTTGTATCTCCCTAAAATATATCGGGATTTGGACCTTTCATACCCGTGACCATGACCTAATAGGAAATGGACTTAGAGAAGCTGGTCTCTAGGGTGAGCTCCAACTAAATAGTCATATTTATCCTTAGAGGAGTGGGGTCCCAGACAGACCCACATCAAGGAAAAGGAGCAAAGACAGGGCAGACATGTGACAGTGGAGGGAAAGACAGGGTGATAATGTCACAAGCCGAGCCAGGGATCAGAGCTGTCTGTGGAGAGTCCACCCCTCCCCTATTCCTTGTCTTTGAACCTCCAGCCTCCAGAACAGTGGGGGAAATGAATTCTGTTGTTTTAAGCCACACTAAGTGTGTGATCATGTCACAGTAGTCACACAGGCAGCCAAGACACACTCTCTCAAGTCAGTGTCAGGGGGACACTCCCTCCAGCATGGACATCCTCTTACCAGAACATTCCAGCATGGTGCAGGTGACATATTATTCAGGCTGGGAGAGTACAGCCAGGCCTGAGCAGCCTCTGTCAGCAGCTGCCAGGAGCCGTCGTCTTTGCCCACATTATTGGTTGGGTCAGTTGGATCCAAGATGACCGGTCTAGAAATTTTATCAGATTAAAAGAATAATCTGAGCTTAGTAGCGCACATCTTTAATCTCAGTACTTGGGAGGCGGAAACAGGTGGATCTCTGTGAGTTCGAGGCCAGCCGAGTCTACATAGTGAGTTGCAGGCCAGCCAGGATTGTACAGTGAGATCCTGTCCCCCGCGCCCCACCCCCCAAGCAGCACCTGGGAGGATAGCTTAGAAACTTAAGACTGCTTAGAACTCAGTCACAAGGACCAGGGTTCAGGACCCATGAACAACATGGGTGTCCTGTACATTACTTCAGGCCCACCTCTGAGGGGACAGAGATATGGGGATCTCTGGGTCTTGCTGACTTCCAGTGTAGTTGAGAAAAGCAGAGCCCAGAGTGAAGAAGAAAGTCCTGCCTCAGAATAATGCACAAAGGACACCCTATATCCTCTTCTGGTGCATAGACGCACAATTTTTTTTTTTTTGAGACAGGGCTTCTCTGCAGCTTTGGAGCCTGCCCTTGAACTAGCTCTTGTAGACCAGGCTGGCCTCAAACTCACAGAGATCCACCTGCCTCTGCCTCCCAAGTGCTGGGATTAAAGGCGTGCGCCACCTCCACCAGGCCAGACACACAAATTTTAATAAAGAAGTTGGGCTGGGGAAATGGGTCAGTGGGTAAAATACCTGCCTCACAAAAAGGGCCTGAGTTGTGGACCCTCAAGACTCATATAAGAACTAGATGCTGGTGTGTTTGTAATCCCAGCCCTGAGGAGGCAGAGGCGGGTGTGTCCTGGGGCTCGCTGGTGAGCCAGTCTAGCCTATTGGTGAACATCAGTGAGAGACCCTGACTCAACAAATAATGTGGAATGGCCGGAGAACCCCTCAGAGGTTAAGAGCACCGACTTCTCTTGCAGAGGACCTGGGTTCAAGTCCCAGCACTCATATAGTGGCTCACAACCATCTGTAACTACAGTTCCGGGGGGTCTGACATCCTCTCCTGGCCTTCATAGGCACGGTGTGCACATGGTTTACAGGCATACACATGGGGAAACACCCATACACATAAAAGAAGTGAACCTTTGACAATAAGCAGAGAGTGAGACCTGATGTCAACTTCTGACTTCCATGTGCAGACACATGGTACACACACACACACACACACACACACAGAAGGGAGAGGCTGCTGAGGGCTCTGCGGTACCCAGCTGCGAGCGGTCCCTCCCACTGATTCCTCATCCTCCTCTTCCCAGAGGTGTTAGATCTCACGGTTCTTCCTGTGAACTCCTCCCCTTCCTCCAGGCTTTGGGGGGCAAAGCCTGGCCATGGTTTGGAATGTGGAACGCTTGACTGAATCTCCTCTGCAGACAGATTCTCACCCCCCCCATACCAGCAAGGACTCAGAACTCACTCTCAATGGGCCCCTGGCCTGCGGCCGGAGAGATTGAAAGCTGGGTACCTTTGGGACCTGAGCTGATACAGAAGTGTGTTGCGAACTGTTACATCCTCGAAGCCGTAATTGACTATCCAGTAGACACACAGCTCTGACGACTGCTTGATGAGTCCCAGCACGGTCCTGACACCTTCTGCGATGTCAAAGTCCTCATCTTGGCAGCCCTGTTCCCAGGCATACACAGTGAGCAACTCCAGGGCGTAGGAGAACCGTGGAGATGGGGAAGTCATCCACTTCTGCTGGCACTGGGAGAGAAGACAAGACTGTCAGGAAGCCAGAGCCTAGAAGATGTCACCGTCCCCCATGCCTGGAAGTCAAGGTGTCAGTACCATCAGACACCGATGAAGGGATGAAAGGAACACCTGGCATGCTCACACTACTCACAGGGGTGTGAGTGTGTGACACAGTGTGTAAGCCTGGGCGGGTGTGAGTGTATGTGTATATGTGTTGTGGGTGGGTGTGACTGTGTGAGTGTTTGTGTGATTGTGAATGTGTGTATGTGTCCGTGCATGAGTGTGCATGAGTGTGTGAGCATGAACACATGCTGTGTGAGTGTGGGTGCACATGAATGTGTTTATGTGAGTGTGTGTGCATGTGTGTGAGTAAATATGTGAGCACAGAAGTGTGAGTGTAAAGGTGTACGTCAGTGTGTGCATGCATGTGAGTATGAGCTGTGTTTGTGAATGTGTGTGAGTAGGCCAGAGGTCAAGGTCAGGTATCTCTCTCAGTCACTCTCTACCTTATGTTTTGGAACAGGGTCTCTCACTGAACCTGGGGCTCACTGATGGCTGCAGTGACTGGCCAGTGAGCCCGGGGGATCCACCTGTGTCTGCCTCCTGACCACGCAGTTACAGACGCAGGTTGCCACTCCCGGCTTTACATGGGTAGTGGGATCTTCTGTGCCTGCACAGCACGCACTTTCCTCACTGGGCCTTCTCTCCAGTCCCAGTAGAGTGGTTTTAATAAAAATCCATTTGGCACTCTTTATTAAAGCTAAATAAGTACGCTCCACTATATTTCATATAGCGTCCACTTATGCAAATATAGACACACATATACATGCTGTCTGAGGCTGTGTCTGAGACTCCAGCAATTCTACTGCTTGTCTACCCAAGATCCATGAGTGCTTAAGTTCACAAAAGACAGAGGACACCCACAGTAACCCAGAGGACACCCACAGTAGCCCTGGTCACAGAGGTTACAACCTGGAAATGACCCAAGGGCCCGACAGCAGCAGAGAGGAAAACATGGGTATATTACTATAGTGGAACAGTACAAGGGATGAAAACTATCGCTATGTAATGATGTGGCTGGATTTCTCAAACACGGAGTGAAATAAGATACCACCTGTGTCCAATATGATCCATTTAGAGTGTTTGAAAATAAGGGAGGGCTGGCAAGACGCAGAGAGGTGCCTGCCACCAAACCTGTGAACTGAGTTCGATCCCCAGGACCCACATAGTGGAAGGAGAAAACTCATTTCTGTATGTTGTCCTCTATGGCACATTCCCACACACACACTCATGCACACACACTATTTCTCATGCACTTGTGCACACACACACATGAACACACACACGCATGCACGCATGTGCACTCGCATACCTGTACACACATCACATTCTTTTAAATAAGATTCATTAGTGGTGATGGTTATTGGAATTTAAAAAATATTTTAATATATTCAAATTTTTTATTACTTATATGTATGGATGTTTTGTTTGCATGTTTGTCCATGTACCATGTGTGTGCCTGGTGTCTATGGTAGCCAGAAGAGGGCATTGGATCCCCAAGGACTGGAGTGACAGATGGCTGTGAGCTGCCATGTAGATGCTGGGAATTGAACCCAGGTCCTCTAGAAGAGTAGACAGTGCTCTTAACCATGGAGCCATCTCTCCAGCACCCTAATATTTTTTATTATGTGTGTCTGTGTGTGTGAGTTCAGGTGCCTTCATAGGCTAGAGGTGTGAGACCCCCCCTGGAGTTAAAGCTGGTTGTAGGATGCCTGAAGTGGGTGCTGGGAGTTGAACTCGGGTCCTCTGGAAGAGCAATATGTGCTCTTAACCTCTGAGCCATCTCATCAGTCTCAGGATTTTTTTTTTAAAGTGTCTTGCTATATAGTTGAGGTTAGCCTTAAACTCTAGATCCTCTCGCGACCACTTCCTGAGTCCTGGAGCCACAGTTGTGCAACCGCCATGTGCTTAGGTTGAGAAAATACTCAGTTTTGGTTTGTGGCTGAAGAGGAGATCAAATTAGATGGAAGTATGTTGTTAATATTATTAAAATTTGCTTGCTGTGAATGATCTCAATTAAAAGGTAACACAGTGCGGATCCCAGCACTTGAAAGGCAGAGGCAGCCTGAGTTCGAGGCCAGCCTGAGACCCTCTTGAAACAAGGCAATGGCATAAATTACCTCCTGATACCAGTGCTTGACCAACAGGATCAGCTCCTTCACTCTCCTGGAATACCGCTTGAAGAACCGCTGCTGTAACGTGGTGAAGCAGGCTGCGAACTCACCGGGCGCTGCTTTTACTTGATCCATGGATCTTTTGAGATCCGGATAGATCCAGGAGCTGCAATCATCACCAAAGCCTGCTGGCAGAGAGCAGCAGGAAGCTTGACTATGATGGTGGTCTGAGTCAGCTGGAGCTGGGGAGATCGATCGTCTACTGACTGATCTGCAGAAGGGCTCTTAGGGAGAGTTAACAGTGGGGCTACTCTCCCTGGTAGATAATGAAGGCTAGCATGAAGGCAGGATGGGGTGGACCCGAGACAGGGTCAGCGGAGCCACACAGAACACGAGGCAGTGAACTATGCATGAGAAATAGATGCCCCAGAGGGATAGCGAAGGCAACTGTGTCTGCACAACTGGCGGATGTCTGTACCACAGAATGCCTTCTACCGGTACCTCTTACAGAGACTCAGGGACACCTCAAGGTGGCAGGAGTGGGGAAGGGTGGAGGTGCACTGAGCCAATTCGTTTCCGTTCTTGCCTGCTGAGCTCTGCCATTCATAAATATATTTAGATGCACAGCCTGGGCAAGCAGCCCTAGGAAGGACACCCTGGAAAGAGCTGGGCACATGCCTTCCCATTTATTGAGTGTCGACTGTCTACCAGGCACAGTTGAAGTCCTTTATGCAATGATGTAACATGAAAGTCTTATAAACCTCTCATGGGGTGCAACTATCAAGTTAATTATCTTGAGAGAAACGCCCTGAAGCTAAGTAAGCTGGAGCCAGTTTGGGGTTAAAGGTCCTTGGGAAAGAAACCATGGCAACAGCAGCCTACCTTACCTATTTGGGACAGGTAGACCAGATTAGTTGGATTTTTATATAGTAAAGGAAGCAATTTATGACTCCCTCTGTAGGGTCTTATTTTCTCAGAAAGCAACATTTGTTGCTTCTTTGCGATAAAAAAAAATGTTGCCAGGGTTGGTGATGCACACCTTTGATCCCAGCACTCGGGAGGCAGAGGCAGGCGAATCTATGTGAGTTTGAGGCCATCCTGGTCTACAGAATGAGTTCCAGGACAGCCAGGGCTATACAGAGAAACCCTGTGTATGTGTGTGTGGTGGCGCGAGCCCGCCCCCCTCCCTCGCTGTGGGGAGAGTTGGAAGATTCAGCTCTACTGCCACCTGGTGGTAGCATGTGGATACTACATGTGAAGAGTTCCCTTCTCAGGGCAGCAAGCATCAGGCCCTGGCCATTAGAAGAGAGAAGCCATAATTTCCTGCAGCGAGGAAATTATGGAGCCTCACATCTCTCTCACTGCTGACTCCCATTCTTTTGAGGCAGGCACACCACTACAACCAAACAAACCTGGAAGCTAGCTGCCCTGATCTTAGAGTCGGAGACAAAGGGACCCCTGAGATCATGTATCAGTTACTTTTCTGGTCCCTGGGATGAGACACCTGACAGAAGCAACCGAAGTGGGGGAAGGCTTTCTTTTGGCTCGCTGTTTGAGGGAACAGCCATCATACTGGGGAAGACACGGCTGCAGGAGCTGACGCTGAGTGCTTCCTCCTTGGATCAGGAAACACACAGGGAGTGGGGTTGGAGGCAGGGTGGGGTTACCACCCTCCAGGCTCAACTCCACCCACTTCCTGTGGCAAGGACCCTTCTCCTACAGGCTCTACACCCTCCCAAATTAGCACCACCAGCTGGGGACCAAGCACCCAAACCCTAACAGATGAGAAGGCCCACGGTGGCACCTTGCATTGCTCTCTGATTCAGGCCATTATCCTGAGAATGCTGTCTTGTGGGTATACGTACATCTCCTCTTGTCAGAAAATGATCAGGTGATGCTTATTCACAGTTCCAGTAACCCAGAAGTTCCTCAGAATTGTGGACAATGGAGGCACCCTAGCCCCTAGCTCAGAAGTCCTGGGCTGTCAGACTAGTTGAATTACCATTGGCAGCATAGCCACCAGATATTCCTGTCCTTCTGTTTCCCTTTTCATCTATCTGTCCACCCTTAAATCCATTCATTTTCCATCTGTCTATACATCCCCACTTCCTTCCATCCATCTAAACATACACTCACACATCCACCCATTTTCCCATCTGTCCACTCATCCATCCATCCATCCTCTTATGCATACATGTATCCCCTACTTCTACCCATCCATCCATCCACCCATCCATACATCTAGTGAGCACCCAGCCATCCACTTTCATCCACCCACTCACCTATAAAAGCTCCACTTTAGATTCAAGAGTTCAGAAAATTTTATCTAAAGTAAATGAGAATGAAGTTCTAGATAGAATATGCCCAGGGTAGGAGGCTCTTCTCTCTTGGGGGTTGTGGTGATGAGTCACAGAGGCTCATATGTTTGAACGCTCAGTCCCTAGTTGAATTGTTTGGGAAGGGCTAGGAGGTGTGCCCTTGTTAGAGGACATGCGCTGCTGGACCCAGTGACTCTCTTTCTTCCTGCTGCCTGTGGATCAGGATAGGAAGCTCTCAGCTATTGCTCCTGTGCTATGCCTGTCTGCTTCCCACCATGATGATGAGGGAGTAACCCTCCAAGCCTGTAGGCCGGCCCCCAATCAAATGCTTCTTCTTCTTCTTCTTTTTTTTTAAGAGCTGCCTTGGTCAGTAACAGAACACTGACTCAGACAGGGGTTCACAAGCCCCATTTTGGAAATAGCCAGTCTGTCTGTCACAGCCTCAGCCTGTAGGACTCAAGTGGTTCCCCACTATTCCCAGAAAGTTTGGGACCCCACCCCAGTCCCTGCAGCACTCACACAGAGGATAGAAGGCTGGAAGGAGCTGCAAGCGTATCTCCTGCCCTTGTATGGACAGTAGGACTTCAAGGGTGTGCCCAGGGCGCACTGACTTAGAGTATTTCTTGTGGTGTTTTAGCCGTTGTTCAATCACATTGAGGAGTTCATGTTGGTTTTCCTTCTGATCCCGAAAGCTATGGAAGTGATCCATGAAGAGAACAAGGGTACCATCTGAGTCGCCTCTTAGGACTGTTTCCCGGCCATAGGAGCCACCCTGCAGGGAATGAAGCAGCAGTAGTGAGGACTGGATTTTCTGTAGCTCCAAGCAAGCAGTGACATTTCTCAAGTCCAGTGAAATTCCCAAATGTCACCATTTTAAAATCGGGTTGCTGGCACTAATTTGCGTCCGTGTCGGTATGCTAGCTCCAAACTGGAGGCAAAGCAAAACTGCAATATGATGAACACATGGCACAGTGGAGTACCATACAAGAATGAAAACGGCGGCACAAACAAAATTCTCACAGACGTCGAGTCAAAGATGCCATACAGCAAAGCGCGCATGCGCATATGCACGTACCCGTCCCTGCTAATTTACTGAGCACGGATTGCAGCAGGACCCTGTGCTGCTGGGAACACTGTGCCTCACCATTACAACACTCTGAAGTGGGGTCTAGGCTGATCTCATTCTACAGACCCAGACACTGTCTTACAGAGAGATGAAGCAGCCTGCCAGAGGCGTAGCCAGGCAGAAGGCGACCTGGCTGCTGCTTGGGCCCCTGAACAGTCTGCCTTTGTGTCCGCAGAGGGAGAAAAACCTTGTGAAGTGCAGTCCCCAGGGCCTGGTGTGGAGCAGTGCTCAGCATCACCGTGGGGGGTGGGGGAGGGGAACAGCCTCGGTCTCAAACCTGGGTCTTACCTTAGCCACTCCCCGCACAGGGAGCTCACTGCTCCGCAGGAAGTCAGAGATGGCATCCACGTCCTGGTCTATAAGTTTCAGGCATTCTTCACTGGGCTTGAGTTTTGCGTGGATAAAGTCTTTTAGCTTGTTTGCTGGCACTGAGGGTAAGTCAAGCCACCATAACCCATCAGATGACCTCGAGGATGGTCCCGCAGATGGCTCCCCAAGTGACTCCCCAGATGGCCCGGCAGATGACTCGCCAACCAGCCAGTTTCCCATAGTTGCTAGCTGGCCTCAGGAAGGCTGTAATGGCAGAGGGAGGGCCCTGTAGGTCAGGTCCTGGGGATTCTGCCCCACTACAGCGGGGTGTGTCTCCATAGAGGAAATCAAGTCCAAACTCGCTGCCCCTCCTCCATCACAGCCTCGCCTAGGAAATCGAAACCCAAGTGAGGGAGTCACTGCCCAGCAGCTGCACGGGGAACTTCCCGCTGGCCAGCCTCTCCCGGGACACCTCCGCAGAGGCCTGACGTGTGTATCCTTCAGTGCAGGACTGATTTCTTGGTGTCTGTATCTCCTCCATCTGTAGATCAGAGGAACCTGTCTCAAAAATAACCAAACCTTTGGCCGAGTGCTCAGTAATCACTAAGCTAATTCGGTTTGACAGAGGGTGGAGGGTGACCATGGAGACTGGCCCTTTTCTCCTGTTTACAGTGGCTGGAGCACGCAGTGCCAGGCTGAGCAGTAGAGAAAGAGCCCAGAGAGGCTACTGACTTACTCAAAGACACACAGCATGGCAGGTGCTCGGGTAGATATAGGCTTCCTTTCTGCCTTTGGATGAACACGGGGCCCTGAAGAGTCAAGAGTAGCTTCCTAACACACACACACACACACACACACACACACACACACACACACACACACACACTTAAAGTAAAATTGAAAAATAAAATTAAAAACAAGAGGAATTTTGCCAATTCAGTAAAATTATTTTGTGTTGGTTTTGAGACAGAGCCTTGCTATGTAGCTCAAACTGGCCTTGAACTGGTAATCCCCCTGCCTCAGCCTCTCATAAACTTCATCTTCCTTCAGGGTAGGACAGACATTGCATTTAGCTGCCCTGTGCTGCAGATGGTGTCCTGGGAAGCTCACTGGGAAAGGCATAGTGACTTTGGTTTTGCACGTCCCCAAGAGTCCCCGCAGGGTCCCGCTGAGCCCTGGACCATCGAGAGTCCTGGCTCCCTACGGGAACCCTGAAAGCAGGAGGACTCTCCAAGTTCCTCTAAGTGAGGCCAAGGGCAGAAAATGACTGCAGGGGACGGACACTAGTGGCTCTCGGGGACCCTGCCTCGGCCTCCTGAGTGCTAGGGTTGCATATGTTGCATCACCTCACTAGCTGTGACCCCCCTGGAACTTCTCCCCAGGGCCATGGCCTGAGTAAAGAGCTCCGTGGACTCTCTGCCACCACCATAGTGTCTGCTGTCGGAGATGGAAGGGCTTAGGTCAGCAAGGCCTCTCCGCGCCTAAATAGCCATGACCTCACTCCTCACTCACTCCAGCCCCCAGCCACCCCAGTTCTGGAGCCATTTTGGCAAAAGGGTTCAAAGTCCGCATGGTGGGAAGAGGGGCTGGGATACTAGGCCGTTGCCCCGTCTGTTGCCAGATTCCGTGGAAACATAGGTCTCTTCTGGTCACATTTGTCTAGACCAGTGGTTTTCAAGCTGTGGGTCTCTACCCCTCTAGGTCGAACAACCCTTTCACAGGGGTCGCCTAAGATTACCGGGTAGCACGTATTTCCAGTGGTCTTTGGAACCGAGACACCACACTTCTGTTCGTCTCCAGGTATGTCCGCCCACATATGAGTACCCGGAACTGTATTAAAGGGTCAAAGCATTAAGAAGGTTGAGAACCACCAGTCTAGAGCTCTGAGGATGTTGTGACCAGCCGTCATCAAGAGACATAATTTGGGGCCTGGTTGGCATTCTCTGTGAGTTGGCTAGGTGAGGTGAAGTTGGGACCAACCCCACTGGGGTTGCCTGGAGCCAAGAGCAGGAGACACCCCTCACCCAGGCTGGTCACTGTGGGTAAGCCAAGGAGGCAGGAATGGGCTGCAAGGCTGAAAATACTAGGGAGGCACTGTCCTCCTGCATCCCTGCATCCCTGTTGTTTGTCCCAACCGTGGTCCCTGGAAAGCAGGCTGTCTGAGACTCTCTGGGTGGGGGATGGGCAAGTACAGCCACCTTCCTCTGTTTCTCGTTCTTCTCCTGTGGAAGGATCACTACCATGTCCACCCCTCAGGTGGTCCCTCTAGAGGACCCTGCTGTGGCCACAGTGCCCCCAGTGTCTGCCACTTGCTTCCTGTGTGCAGGGCTGGGACATCTATAAGATATGTCTCCCTACCCTCCACCTTCTGGTTCCAAGCTGTCACTTAGACTCAGCTAGGGGATTGGAGGCATTTTCCCATTTAAGACAGATAAGTAGACATTTGTCCTGGAGACAGCCTGGCATCACTCTGGCCCTGGTGGGAATCAGAGGACAAGAGACAAACACTGCCCATCCAGAGTCTACTTATAGTGTGGCGAAGGTGAAGATTCTTTTTGGAAAATCGGTTTCTGGGTCAAGGGCTTGCAAGCCCATCCCTTCCTGTCCCCATCAGGACCCCTGTTTCTATTGCATTTGGGAACAACAGACATCAGGAGGCAGAGTGGCATGACCTTTCCTGGGGAGACGTGAACAAATGTCTGTTCAACCCAGACAGGGTACAAAGACCGAGCAAGGAAAAGATGCCGAGTCTAAGTGGTGAGCTAATGGGTTTATTGGGGTTACTAACAGAGCATGAATTGGGGGTTGCAGGGTGTGGGTGACCCGTAAACACTGCATTATCAAAAAGCCTCAGCTTTCATCGGTGATGAAAGCTGTACCGCTGCACTTCTCACTTACCCTCCCCGCCCTAGGTGCTACCTCCTGAGGGAGTGGGTGGAACTGCAGGTGAGGCTTGGGGTTCTTCCTGCTCCCTCTACGTCCCTAAGGCCCAGGTATTACTTGTTTTTCTTGTGTCGTTATCATGGCTGTGAACCCGGGTACTCTGTGGTCAGCATCACAACCTCCGCTCCACGATGGCCACGGTCACATTACATGGGGAACAAATCTGGACCACAGCTGGGGGGTCTCTGCAGGTGGAGGGATACCAGAGCGTGGCTTCTTGGCAGGGCTGGGCTGCTGCTGGGTGTGGCTGTGGGGGTGGGGGCAGGGCACAGTGGGAGCTGAAGAGCAGACTGGCAGGGCCTGAGATGTCTGGATCCTAGGGTGCCTAGCATGGGAGTCAGGGACACTGGGGTGATCAAAGTAGAGGTCAATGAAGCTCCATTAGGTGGGTAAATGGGGGAGGGATGAGAGGGTGGTGGGTGAGCAGGCACTAGATGGGAGACGGTGTGAGGAGGCACACACAGACACATCATACATACATAAACATGATACATGCATGTATATACATGTGCACATACACACAAACATACATGCATATACATACACATGAAGTCACACACAGACACATCATACATACATAAACATGATACATGCATATATATACATGTGCACATACACACAAACATACATATACATACACATGAAGTCACACACAGACACACACTAAGACACATAGACACACATGCAGACACAGATACACAGACAGATACACACAGTCAGAACCCATCTAGACACACACAGACACATCATACATACATAAACATGATACATGCATATATATACATGTGCACATACACACAAACATACATATACATACACATGAAGTCACACACAGACACATTAAGACACATAGACACACATAGACATACACAAATACACATATACACACAGATACACACAGACAGAACCCATCTAGACACACACAGACAAACAGACACAGACATATACACATGCAGACATACACAGACATATGCACACGCACACACACACACACACACACACACACACACACATCTGGCCCAATACTCCAAGTCTCCCATCCATACTGAGGGCTGGTGTCATTTTCTCTCAGCCGGTGTGACCACTGATCTTTCTGGACTTCATACAGAAGCCTGTGGGAAGGAAGACATTCTGGTTACCTTAGCATTTCTGCAGCGCTGAGACCACACATGTACAGGTCCTCAGGGGCCATGGGTGGGTCCCGTCCCTCAGAGAGGACCATGTCTGCTCATGACCATGCCCTCCCCCAAAGGATGCTCTTGTCTGCCTCACATGCCTCTCACCTTCACCAGCCATGGCTTGATGGGGGTGCCGTCCTTGTCCATGCAGCACAGGGCAGATGTGCAGGCTGCAGCCTCCCGGGCAAGCAGGTCCCAGCGGGCATTGCGGCCCAGGTTGCCTGTTGGGTCAGCTGGATCCAGGATGATTGGTCTGCAATTGTACCCAAGGTCAGTCTTGTCCCCACAACGTCCACCTGTGACACTGGCTGGGCTGTTCTCCACTCTCACCTAACACTACAGGGGCCAGGGCCAGGACCTTGGGGCTCCTCAGTGCCCCAGGTGCACACTCTAGGCCAGGGGTAGAAGAGAAGAGGCATATGGAGTGGGATGTGGTGGCAATGCTTGTAATCCCAGCACCCTGGAGGCAGAGGCAGGAGGATTGTGAGTTTGGAGCAACCTGGGCTACACAGTGTATTCTAAAGGGTTGGGGTGAGGGGACTGGCGAGATCACTCAGTGGTTAAGAGCACTGGCTGCTCTTCCAGAGGACCTGAGTTCAGTTCCCAGCAACCAGGTGGCAGCTCACGACCTCTGTAACTCCAGTTTCTCCATGGGCACTCTACACACAGTGCACATACATATAAGCAGACAAAACACAACACATAAAATCCTTAAAAGGGAAGGAAGGAAAGGAAGAAGAAGGGAAAAGCAGTTGCACGAGTACCACTTCTTCAGGCTGGGTTCATTACTAACCACTCACAGTGCTGCTCGTCCTCCTTGAAGCAGGCATTGCTAATCGATTACAGCCCTGATTCTGCCACTGCCCCTCCCAGCATCCATGGCAGACATCATCAGCTAATATATATCATACACCAGACCCTTTCTCAGGATAAACTCCCACTGCCCGCAAACGGTCAGGGTAATGTGCATTTCGGGGACAATCCTGCTTATCTCTGTCCCCATTTCGGAGGACGTGACAGTGAAGAATGACATGTGCTCGTATAACCCGAAGGCTGATGAGAAGCTGCCAGGCGTAAAGAGTGCAAATACCAGATGCCCAGTTGCACCCTAGTTTACGAGGAATCACGAATGCGCTTGAAGTTTGAGTCAAGATTCTCATGATGCAGCCCAGGCAGACTTTGAACTTGAAGCCCTCCTACCCCCAGCCTCATGGTTTCATTTCATTCTTCTATGTGTACCAGTGCTTTGCTTGCATGTATGTCTGTACACAAACATGTCTGGTGCATGGAAGCCAGAAGAGGGCATCAGACCCCCAGGAACTGGAATAGGTAGTCATGAGCAACCGTGTGGGTGCTGGGAATGGAACCTAGGTCTCTGCAAGAGCAGCCAGTGCTCTTAACTGCTGAGCCATCTCTTCACGCCCTCTACCTCAGCCTCTTGAATGTTGTGATTACAGATGTGTGTCATGGCATCTGGACACTTTTTTTTTGGACAGGTCTCACATAGCCCAGGCTGGCCTTGAACTGGTTTTGTAGCCAAGGATGACTCTGGACTCCCAGTCCTCCCCCACCTCCTCACGAGTGTAAGCTTCACAGCTGTGAACCACCACGCCCAGTTCATGCAGTGATGGGGATGGACGCTGGGCAAACCTTCCGTCAGCTAAGCCATGTCCCACCTCTCACATTAAACATAAAAAGCACATGTATGGCCCAAATCTTGCATGCCGGCCACTCAGACTAGCATGCTATCTGATTTGTCTGCACTTGAGTTGAACTTGGAGTCTTGCATCTATTTCATCTGACAACCACACTTACAGGTGGGCAAGAAACTGACTCTCTCCTCAGGCACTAAAAGTGCCACTCTGGGGAGTTGCCCAGATCCTGAGAGCGGGCCTTGCCCTTCCATCTTCTGCCAATAGGGAGGCAGGAAGTGGATATTGTGGGTCCGAGGTAGAGGAGTCTGGGGTGACCAAACCTGGGCTTCTGAAGTTGCAACTTCAGGAAGTCACCGATGGCCTTGTCCTCGGCATTGTAGTTGACGGTCCAATAGATGCACAGTTGGCGGTACTGGCCAACCAGCTCCAGCACAGTGCGGAAGCCCTCCGCCATGTTGAACTGGGGATTCTGGCTGCCCTGCTCCCAGGCGTACACGGTCAGGAGCTCCAGCCCATGCTGGGGTGGCAAGGAGCCCTTCCCCTGCACCTTCTTGTTGCACTGGGGAAGCAAGAGAAAGGAGATGTGCTGGTCCATGCTGGCAACACAACAGCTAATGCCTCACCTGGTGGTCAGAGGGGCTCCAGGGATTGACAGATGCACCCCTAAAGCTTCACCAAGCACCATTGTGTGCCAGGCCACTGGCCAGGCATCAACCCTTGGCACAGAGACACAATTTGTTAGCTCCACTCTTGGGGGTATGTGTGTGTGTGTTGGGAGTGGGGCTTGGGCCTCACGCATTCCAGGCAAGGCTCTTACCAGCCCCTCTCCATGAACTGCATCCCAGCATGCCAGTTACTTATCATTTTGAGACAGGTTCTTGCTGAGTTGGCCAGACTATCCTTGTGCTCACTCCATAGCCCAGGCTAGCCCTGACCTTTCAATCTTTCTACCTCAGCCTCCTCCGTATCTGAGATGAGAAGCCTGCACCAGACCTGGCTCGACCCTGCTTTAGGGACACGCAAACCAAAGTCCTCTGGATGGAATGTGATTGACTTCACACATTTGCTTATGGTCAAACAGATCCCTGCCCCATCTCCTGCAAGGAAAGTACTCGGGACACAGTTTCTGGGACCCAGCATCGCTGTGAGTGTGCATGTGGGAATTTGGGTGACAGATGGCCCCTGTGCCTAACCTGTTGGTACCAGTGCTTCACCAGCCGGATCAAGCTCTTGAGTTTGGTGGGACGGGTGCTAATGAAGTCACGCTGCAGCTCTGTGAAGCAGGTAGAGAACTCGCCTGCATTGCTGTAGCTGTGGATTAGGTCCTTGTAGACCTGGGGATCAGGCCTAGAGCCGGACCTCAGCTGGCCTGTACAGTGGGAAAAGGTTAGAGTCACTGTCTTTTAGGGAGCCTGGGTGAACCAGCTTACAAAGCTGGTCTGAGAGACCCGTAGTATCCCTTGTCTAAGGGTGATCTGAGACCCATTGGAGGTCACGAGGTGTTTTAGTGAGGGCATAGCATGACATGGTCCATCTTAAAACCCTCATGAGAGTGGAGTTCTTTGCCCGGCTTTTTTCCAGCCACCTGCTTGCCCACCATAAAGTCTTGCCTGAGAGTCAGCCTAGGGTGTGGTGTCTCTAACCCCCTCTGATGCCCTCTCAGCCCGCTCGGGGGGGGGGCTCCAGTAGTCATTAGACAAAAAGTCTTCTTCAGGAGCCAGCGCTGCAGGGGGCAGGGGGCTGGGGGCATGGGGCAGGAAGCAGGGGACCACAGCTGGCTCTGAGGACCTAAACAGAAACAATCAGACCAGTTCATGCAAGTAGAACCAGAGCCCACATAGCATCTAGATGCCTGCCTGTCTCACCCAGTATGTGGGTGCTTCAGGTTAAGATTCAAACCCCAGGGCAGAAGACTGAGGTGCCTATTTAACATATCAAAGTGGACCTGACCTCCAGGTTCTACAAGAATCCCCAGTTCCTACCTGTTGCAGGGTATGGCTGGCACACCCCTCCCTCTACCCTGAACTCTCCAGCTCAGGGGACTGGGGCTGTCCTTCCCCCCCAGGGAGGGGCTCTTCCCTGTATAATCCAGACATTTTGTTTGCCCAACTTTTTTGTACCTTTGGCATCCTGGCTGCTGCACCTGACTCCCCTCTCCCTGTCTCTTCCCTTTCCCCTCTCCTCACATGGCCCAGTTCAGTCTGGTCAAGTCCACTCTGGACTCTCCCAGATGTCCCTGTCTCTGACTGTGTTCTCCCTTTTATCTACAGTAAACTTTCTCCTCCCCCATACCTAGGAGCAGCCATGTCCTTTCCTTTCCTTTTCCTTCTTTTTTTTCCTTCACTGAAGGCTGAACTTGGGTCCCATGTGGGCTGAATGAGAACGTCCCCTCACAGGCTTATATATTAAAATGCTTGGCCACCAGGTGTTGGAACTGTTAGGGAAGGATCAGAAGGTGTGGCCTTGCTGGAGGAGGCTTTGAGGTTTCAAACACCCACTCCAGCTCCCCCGCTCCTCCATGCCCAGGGATCAGGATGTAAACTCTCAGCTGCTTCTCTGGTACTTGCCTGCTGCCACGCTCCCCACTAGGATGGCAATGGACTAATTCTCTGAAACTGTAAGCAAGCCCCCAATTAAATGCATTTTTAAAAATAAGAGCTGCCTTGGTCATGGTGTCTCGTCACAGCAATAGAACGGTAGCCAAGACAGGTCGTCGGCAAGAACAGTACGCGCTCAACCACCAGGCCAGGTCCTCAGCCCCTCACCCAGCATCTTTGTGGGAACCAAAAGTGGGGCCTTGCCACACACGACAGAAAAGTTGTGATCAATCTCCACATCTCCCATGCCTGTGACATGGATAGGGCGGTGCCTGGAACCACCCTGCCCATGTCCGGGAATCTCACCGAGGGCGTCGAAGGCTGGCAACACATCGAAGTCCACGCTCTGGTCCAGCAGTGTCTGGGATGTCAGCGAGAAGCTGAGCACTCGGGGATTCTTCCTGTTGGAGATCTCAAACTTGACATCGAACTTCTGCTTCTGCTGGCACGCCTCCAGCTGCGCCTGGATCTCCGAGATGATCTCTGCCCGACGGCTGCCTTGCTCAGAGAACTGGCGGAAGCAGCTGAGGAATACCACAAGGTCGGCATCCGAGCGCCCTTGTAGAGCCGTGCCTTTGGCAGAAGAGCCGCCCTGGGGAGGACATGGAAGGTGGCTTGAACCCTGAGTGCCCTTTGATGTCCCACAGACTGTGTGTGTGTGCATGCGGAGGTCAGAGGTTGACACTGGTGTCTCCACCAATCTCTATTATTATTATCGTTATTATTTTGAGACAAGGTCTCGCTGAGCCTGGAGCTCACCAATCTAGCTGTGCTGACTGACCAGGGAACCCGAGGGGTGGTCTTCTCTCTCCTCTGGAGTTTGGGTATCACAGGCACTCTCCATGATGCCAAGTTCACGCAGTGCTGGGGATGGAGCCCAGGGATTCCTGTAGGCCAGTTAAATTCTCTGCCAGCAACGTGCCCTCCAAGAAAAGAGAATCCCCCTTTCTGGAAGTTTAGCACTCCCAAGGGCTGCCACATAGGAAGACATACACAGTCAAGCCAGTTTTGTAGATTTGTATGGAAATCAGATGACTGACTGGCATTAGGGTTGTTGATAAATTTCTTGTGTTTTTAGTTTAAAAAGAAAGATAAAGGCTGATCCAAGAGCCAGAGAGAGCAGCTAGCCCTGGCACCCCGTGGATATCTCTGAATCACGCTGTGCCTGTAAGCAGACTGCTCTCCTTCTGAATCAGCCACCTTGTTCCTTTGCTGTGGACATGGACATCACTAGAGCCCACGGGGTGGTTGGAGAGGGGTCCAGCCCACAGGAGTCCCCTCACCTGCAGCTTGCCAGGCCTCACCTTAACCACCTTGAGCACCTTGATGGGAGAATTCCGGAAGCAGTTTTCCTTCAGGAAGGAGCATATGGTGTCTATGGCTTTCTTTACTTGAGTCAGGAAATGGCGGTCGGGCTGGAGGAATTCGCTGATGAACTTGTCCAGGTCCCCAGCTGGGGTCTGGTGAAGAAGGGCTGGCTGTAGAGAGAAATGGGCAGGGCTGGCTGAAGCAGGATGCCGGGGATACCCACGTCTTGGGCTTCAGCATCCAGGAACGACACTGGTCCCATGGTCTCCCACATCTCCCACACCCACTGTCCTTCCCCTCTGACTGGTGCGTCCTGAAGTAGCACAGAGGGGCCTGAGCTCTAGATCTGTTTCTACCACTGACACGGAGCCTCAGTTTCCCCTCCCCATCTCAGTGGATCTTGTGTGTTAAGCCAATGGAGTAAGATTGTATTGGCCGTGGCCTAAGTTTGCTTTGTTTTTCAAAGATTTGTGCATTGCATGCTGGGTCCTCAGTGGGGAGGGGGTGCCTTTAAGGTGGAGCCTTGCAGAATGTGCCTCAGGGTGGAGTTAAGATAGTGCTCAGGGAATCCTGAGTGAATTCTGACAGGGAGAGGTGGCAAGAGCCAGCCTGGCCCTACGTAGCCCTGTGGCATCTTGTCTTGGAGCGTGGTGTGTTCCTTCGGCAACACTACCGCGGCGGTGACACCACCCCGGCGGCAACACCACCCCGGCGGTGACACTGTCCATTGTGCCAGCGCCATCACCTTGAGCCACCTTCCCTATGGAGTTGCCTGGCTTCAGGTCTTTTCTAAAGTCACAGAAATGGATTAAGACAGTATCCGCAGGTGGCTTATGACATGGGTTTTCTTCTCCAAGTGCAAAACCCAAATATTTAACTAGGACTTTACGTAGAGATGGGACACGGGGAGGATGCTGCTCAGTTTAGTTTTGTTAACTTGACAAGAGCCGCAGTCATCTGGGAAGAGGGAACCTCAGCTGAGAAAATGCCACCCTCGCATTGGCCCATAGGCAAGCCTGTGGGCATTGTCCTGATTAATGACTGACGTGGGAGGGCCCAGCCGGCTGTAGGTGGTGCCACCCCTGCACAGGCGGTCCTGGTTGGTCTGAGCAAACCACGAGGAACAAGCCAGTGGGCAGCACTCCTCCATGGCCTCTGCTTCAGTTCCTGCCTCCAGGTTCCTGCCTTGGCTTCCTCAGTGGTGGACTGTGAAGTGTGAGTGTAAGCCAAATGCTGTCCCCTCCCCAGGATGCGGTTGGTCATGGGGTTTATCCCAGCACAGAAAGCCAACTAGGACAGAGAGGCAGCAGTGGACAGGACGAGAAACCAGGCTTCAGCCAGGCTTGGGCCTCAGGGAGCTCAGGGGTGGGGACTGAACCCCATATAAAGGCAGTTCATTGTTTCTGAGTGTCACCAGGGTACCGGCTGAGGTCAGCTCTCCAGAGGAAGGGCAGCTGTCACAATCAGCATTCCTAGAGACTGGGGAGGGGCATCCTGGCATTAAGAGACCTGGAGGGGAGCCTACCACCCCGGTGTCCTGTCTCCTTAAAAAACGAAAAACATAGCATTTATTATGTGGCATACGATGCTTGCACAGGTGTGTGTGTGTGCATGCGGCAGATTATCTGTGGAGGTCAGAGGACAACTTGGTGGGGTCAGTTCCCTCTTTCCACCTCCACATGGTGCCAGGAGCTGAACTCAGGTCGTGGACCTTGTAGTCTCTCAAGCTCTTTACCTGCTAGGTCGCCCCAGTGGCCCCAGGCACCATCTCTCACCATCACATCCCAGGGTGGCACAGGAGTCCCATCTCCGCTCTGAAGGCAAACTTGTGACTCCAGAGCTGCTGCCTCCCGAGCTAACAGTTCCCAGCTGCCCTGGCCCACGTTCCAGGTGGGGTCCGCAGGGTCCAGGACTAGAGGCCTGGGGACAAAGCAAATGGCGGTGGAGAAGTACAGTCAGTGATGAGCAGCTGGGAGGGGCCAAAGGGAACATTAGGTGGAGTCCAAGCCAACTGCCTCAATCAGAAGGCTCTTGGGCCCCTTAACTCTAATGATGTTTAACTGTGCTAATCAAATGGGCTCCAGAGTCCTCTGGGGCATCCAATGTACCTGCGTCCTCATCAGAATGCAGAGGCAAGTGGGGAGGGTGGGATGGGTGATCCAAAGCCCACCATGGCTCCTCCTGGGTACCCAGACTCCAGGAGGGAGGCGGAAGATGGCATTGAGGTGGGCGCTGGGGAGTATGCACCTGTCTTTCTGAAGCTGGCTGAGAAGATGCGCTCTGAGGGCCGGGTCCTGTATGCTGTAGTTGACTGTCCAGTAGACACAGAGTGACCGATGCTGCTGGACCAGCCTCAGGATGGTCCGCAG
Source organism: Ondatra zibethicus (assembly GCA_004026605.1). NCBI lineage: Eukaryota > Metazoa > Chordata > Mammalia > Rodentia > Cricetidae > Ondatra > Ondatra zibethicus. The sequence goes on along the minus strand of PVIU01014884.1, from coordinate 22,274 downwards.
GCCTTCAGCCATGCTGAACCCCGGTTTTCCACAGCCTTGATCCCAGGCAAAGATTGTCAGGAGCTCCAGGGCATAGGCTGGGGGCAGAGCAGCGCCTGCTGTCTCTCCTCCTTTATCTCGAGAGGCAACCTGTCACCCAAGCAGAGATCAGTCAGTGTGGCCACCTGGAGGCTGGTTCTTGGGACTTAGGAAGAGGTGGGGATGTGTAAAACAGAACCTCAGAAGAATCGGGTCGCAGAGATACCCTGGATGATGCTTTGTGTTTTACAGATTGGGGAAACTGAGATCTGGAGGGGGGTTGTGACTTGTCCCAGGTCAGACCGTGAGTCAGGGAGCTCAGATTTGGGTGAGACCTCCCTCAAGGAGTGTGAGGAGCTGTATGGGAACGGGGGCTGCAATCTGTCCATCATAGTATCTCATCACCCGCAGGTGGCAAACGTGGGCTCTGGCAGGTGCGTGTCGAACACACAGTGGTTGTGGACTAAGGTCCACCTACAGGGCTGCTGCACTGACCAGATCTGTGACTCCGAGGAGGTTGCAACACTGCAGGTCCAGAACCAGGGTTTATCTCTAGCACCCTTGCCCGACTCTGGGTCTGACTTGGCATCCTTATGACTGTTCCACAGAGCCTTTCGGAATGTGTTGATTTAACAGCTAGCGTCCACCAGCCCAAAGGCTAAAACTGTTATCAATAGCATAGGGCTATAGCAGCGCTAACCATGTTTGCTGTTACCCACCACTGTATTTCAGAACTGTTTGATTTTTTGTGTTTTACAGATTGGGGAATCTTTTCTTTTCTTTTTGTAGTATTTTTGAGACAGGGTCTCTTTATGTAGTCTTACAGAGATCTGCCTACCTCTACCCCCTGAGTGCTGCATTAAAGGTGTGTGCCACCACACCTGGCTTAGGCTTTCTTTACTCTGTTACCATAAAATGTCATGAAACTGTCCCATGGAACCTGGAATCTGGTGACCTAAACCTGGTTTCTCGTATTCCAGTCCAGGTTATACTAACTTTTATCCCCTCTGAGGGGAGAGCTGGGTTTTGTTCTTGTCAGTGGCATGAATACAAGCTGGCCTTCAGAAGAGAAGGTTTTAGAAGCTGCTAGGGTGCAGCACAACTTGAAAAGAGGTGGTGACGGGGACCATCGCAGGCACTTGGAGGTGATGACTGTGACAGTGGCGGCTTCCTGGGAGGGGGAAGGGTGCTCACCTGGCGGTACCAGTGTTTGACCAGTAGCATCAGGTTCTTAAGCTTGACTGGGCGATTGTTCACAAAGTTCCTTCGGAGCTCTGTGAAGCAGGCTGCGTGCTCCCCGGCCTGGCAGCCGCTGCTGAGGAGGGAGGAGTACACCTGCGGCTGAGGTTTGTCACCAGAATTCAGCTGCCCTACAGAAGTACAGACCGTGAGCGAACCACCAGCCCACCCATGCACGGTTATTGGTGTAATTAAGCTCCGCATCAATGATTCAACACCACCGCCAGCCGTGAGCTAAAATTTGAATAACGTAAGAACTAGTAATCTGTCTTAGCATCGATGCAAGATGTAACCCAGGCTGACCTGGAACAGCAATCCTCCTGCCTCAGCCTCCCAAGTGCTGGGTTTGTAGGTATATGCCACCTGGTTCCGAATTTTCACTACCTCCCCCTAACTCTGCAATGAGTTCTGGAGCGAGACAGGTCTGGGTTCAAATCCAGACTGCATGTACTACTTCTTTGGGTCTTGGCTTTCTCACCTGTAAAAGGGGTTCATGAGGCTGGGGAGATGGCTCAGTGGATGAGAGGAATGACCCATCTACCTGTGGGGCTCTCAGTAACAAATCACAGATGAAGAAGTGGTTCCCCATGATAGAGGGCGTGTCGCAAGGATGGGGGATTTAGCACTTTTAATGACTTGAAACGGGACTGGAGAGATGGCTCCGTAGCTAAGAACACTTGTTCTTGCAGAGGACTTGGGTTTGATTCCCGGTGGCTCGCAACCTTCTGTAACTCCAGTCCTGGGGCACCTGACACTCTCTTGTGGCTCCTACAGGTACTGCAAGCATGTAGCACACAGGCAAATGCTACCATACACATAAAATACAAATTACCAAGAAACAACAACAATTCGAAACTGTACCTACACTTACACACCTATGATCCCAGAAGACTTGGGAAGCTGAGGCAGGAGGATGGCATATTTGAAACCAGCCTGGGTTGCATATCAAGATCCAGTTTAAAATAAAATGAGTGGAGAAATCAAGAGAACAGCAGAGATAGGGCAGATGAGGTCTGAGGGCAGAGAAGAGAGAAACAGGGAGACAATACTCAAACAGCTGCATGGGTCACTGGTTCTGGGGAAGGTTTGCTTCAAGATTTCCCAGAGAGATTTTCAGTGCTTGGTGAATGCCAAGGAGTAAGGCAGGTATCCCTGTTTCATGGCCCCTGGTCCCCTGGCGTCCCACCACTCTCTTACCCACAGCATCGAAAGCAGGTACCACACTGATGTCCACCCAGCTGCTGAGGTCCGTGGACACCAGCCGGAGGTGCAGAGTGCTGGGTCTATTCTGTTCAGTGAACTGGAGCCTCAGTCCAGGCACTGGTTCCTGACACCAGGCCTGCAGCTGGGTCCGAATAGCACACAGGATCTCTGCTTGTTGGGACCTTTGGCCCTTGAAGGCCCTGAGGACTTTGTAAAAGATGACAAGCTCCACATCGCAGCCACCCCTGAGGTCTGTGCCGCGGCCGAAAGAGCCGCCCTGTGGAGGGAAATGCAGCTCAGACTTTGGACTCTCCAGGAAGCCTAACTGTCCAGGAACCTGGGAGTTATGACAGCAACCCCTGCGGTGGCCTAGGATGTGGCTTTTGCTGATGTTGGTTCTGGACCTCAGCCCAGACCTGGGGCCCAACCCTGAGGAGTTTCAAGAATTGAGTTGTATTAGTGGGGCCTGCCTCCAGGTCTGCTGTCATGCCCATAGACCAACACAATGTAGAAAATCCCTCACTGAAAATATATGAAAAAATACAAACGTAAAATAAATTTTAAAAAAGAATAAATAAAGAGAAAACAAAACCAAAGCAAAATCGGTTACTTAAACCTGCAACGGTCCTCAGCTCAGCTGGCTTGGCTTTGGATGGCCCAGCGGCATGGCCACCATGCTAGATTAATGTGCCCAGCATCGGTTTCTGCAAGCGTGGGAACACAGGGAGGGCAATCCAGGCTAGCCATGACATAGGACATATGGGAAATACCTAAAGTTATAAACGTAGTCTTGATTTGCAGTATTTCCAGTTTGGATTAGGATGCAGCTCCACTTTAAGCTGAAGAACGACTTTCTGTCTACACCCAGCCAGCAAACCACACCTTCAGGGACATCCGGTTTCCCTGGGCACCCCAGCTCTGTTGCCTCCCTGCCCACTGTGGTTCCCTGGGGACATCCCAATGGCACCTTCACCTTAGGACTCACCTTGCTGACCCTGGAGGCTTTGTACACACACTTCTCCCAGAGGCAGCGCAGGATGGTGTCAATGGCCTGCCTCACCTGCTGCTGGAACTGGGGACTTGGTCTCAGGTGGTTCTGGATGAAGGAGTCCAGCTCCTTGCTGGGGATCTGTGACAGATCTGGGCCCATCACTGACCCATCGGTGGAGATGCTGTTTGGAGGCACACTTAAGGATGCTGTGCTCTGGGTGATGGAAACATGACTTGAGACTTTTGGCACTGCTTCATGGACAGTTCTTGGAGGTGCTGCATTTTCGAGGTTCTTGCTGGCTTTACAGACTATTGTGTTTGGCATGGCAGGGACCTTGGTGGCTGACTCCGGCAGTACTGGAGCTGGATGCGAAGGCTGTGGGCCTACCCTTGGACACACAGCATTGTGGTCTGGGTTGTCTTGTTGGATGGGGTGGCCCAAACCCAAGATGCCAGCACGTGGCAGGCCCTGGAAGGGGGTGACTGAGCCTTATCAGCAAGAACTGAGGTTTGTCTCGCCACCCAGCCTTTTTCCCAGTCCCTCTGACCACAGCTGAGGTGACTGAGGCTTGGGGAGGGGAGAGAGTCGAGGGAGATGTGGGTCTTGGTGTAGAGCAGGACAGATGCCCAGATGGGGAGATAGCTGTGAGAAATTCTGGGTGGACGGACATACCCAGAGAGAGGGGGACACCACAGGCAGCCCCACGTGCTCTTTCCCAAAACCTGAGCTGGGTGATACTCTCATTGCCCCAACTGTTGAACCCCAACAGCCCCTGGCACATTAGCATCAAGCCTGGGGCCGTGGTGTTCTCTCACTCACCGGCCCCTCCCAAGGCCGCTCAGGGACTCCAGATGCCTGCAGGAAGCATCGCTGATTAAGGCAGGACTCAGCCTCCTTGGCCAGCACATCCCAGCGCCAGGCTGTTCCGTTGCCCACATCCCAAGTTGGGTCAGCTGGATCCAGGATCACGGGCCTGTAATTCCAGAGAGAACAAGGCTCCGAACAGTTAGAAGGGTCAGAGTTAGGGCAGATCTGGTGTTCACCCCGGTTTGTCCTTTTCAGCTCATGTCCAGGGCAGAGACCTCCTTCCTCCAGCCCGGGGTTTTTCATTTGCATAAGGGTGGCATCGCCTGCTTTGCTGGTGGTTTGAATGAGAACTGTCCCCCATAGACTTTACATATTTAAATACTTGGTTCCCCAGTTGGTGGAGCTATTTGGGAAGGATTGGAAGGTGTGACCTTGTTGGAGGAGGGGTGTCACTGGGACTGTGGATGGGCTTTGAGATTTCAAAAGACTTTCCCCTTCCCATTCCAAGTTAGTCTCCTCTCTCTCTCTCTCTCTCTCTCTCTCTCTCTCTCTCTCTCTCTCTTTCTCTCTCTCTCTCTCTCCTTCTCTCTCTTTGTTTCCTGCCTGTGGATCAGGATGTAAGCTCTCAGCTACTACTCCAGCACCATGCCTGCCTGCCTGCTCCCACCCTCTGGAACCGTGATCCCCAATTAAATGCTTTGCTTTATAAGCTCATGGTGTCTCTTCATAGAAGATAACTAAGACATCCGGCTGTGTAGCAGAGGTACACGGTAACAAACAGGCTCCACCCCCCAGGGACTCTACTTCCCACCCCATGATGTGCAATATCGGCTCTAGGTGTGTACATTCATCTATACCGATGCACACACAACTGTTTATAAGCCCCATGTTCACAAGCCCCAAGTCCCCAAGGAGCACAGAATGCAGTTCATATCATGATAATTCACACAAAGGAAGAGTTCACATCAACCAAGAAAGAGTGAGCCGCAACTGTATGGGTGGATCACAAAGACTTAATGTGAAGAAAGAGTCTCCTCTTCTTCACATTAAGTCTTTGTGACATAAGGGAACGGGAAGGAATGAGTATCAGACCCCAGCAAGAGGGCATGCAAGCCACCAGATTTCATTCAGTACGACTTAAGAGCAGGAGGGACTCTGATGATGAAATCACAGCAGGGGTACCTGTGGGGTGGAGCTGCCTGGGGGAGGCTACTGGCGTGCTGGACATATTCTGTGGCCTAAGTGGTGGCTTCACAGGTGTGAATTGTCATCCATGTATGTGTGTCACATGTCAGTTCAACAGGAACAGCAACATAAGCCCAGGGTATGGTTCTGTTTCTAAACCCCCCTCCCAAAATTGCCCAGGACTAAGTTGTCCCTTAGCGTGTGCTACAGGAGAGTGGGCAGGGGAAGCTGAGGAGATACCTGGGTCTCTTAAGCTGCCTTCGCAAGAACTCGCCAACCACAGGGTCCTGGAAGCCGTAGTTTTCTGTCCAGCAAATGCAGAGGTCCTTGTTCTGTTGGATCAAGGCCAGGACGGTCCGGAGCCCTTGGGCCAGGCTGAAGTTGTCCTTCCCACAGCCTTGCTCCCAGGCAAAGATCGTGAGCAACTCCAGGGCATAACTAGGGGGCAGCGTGGCCCTCGTGGTCTCCTGCATCTGCACCTGTGAAGAGCAAGGAGGGCTTGGCTCTGTGAGGGGGACAGAGCTGGGGCTCACAGCACCCCACAGCCTGAGCCTAGGGCATTCATCCACTTACCCCAGGACCCAGCCCCCACACTCTCATTTTTCTCATCCGCCTGTGGGGTTTCAGACTGACATAAGGGAACGGGAAGGAATGAGTGTCAGACCCCAGCAAAGAAATTAATATGCCTGGTGACATTCAAATTCAACTATTTCCAGGGACATATGGCTCTTAAAGACAACAAAAAGACAATCCACAGACTGGGAGAACACATTCACATTGCTATAAATAAATAAGGATCAACATCCACAGTATGTAAAGAGCACGAATGAACCAACAAGAAGTCAGCTCACAAAAGAAAACCATAGACAAAGAACATAGCAAGTGCGTCCTGGAAAGACAATAAAAACGGTCACTAAGAAGATAAACCAAGCAGTCTGCAGGCTGGACTCAGCCAAGCGGCCTCACCTGGCGGTACCAGTGTTTGACCAGCAGGATTAAGTTCTTAAGCTTGATTGGACGAGTGTTCACAAAGTCCCTTCGGAGTTCTGTGAAGCAGGCTGCGTGCTCCCCCTCCCGGCAGCCACTGCTGAGGAGGGAGGAGTATACCTCAGGTGTGGGCTTGACTCCAGAGCGGGGCTGTCCTGGGGGCAGCGAGGGAGGCGAGTTAGGAAGGACACTGGGCACTGAGCTCAGCCTGTCCCTGGAAGGGCAGTTGGCTTGAGGAGAGAGTGGGTTGGCTACAGGAGTGTGGGGGCCTGGGAGGAAGAATGGGTTTCAAGGAGGCTGAACAGTGAGGAGTTTCCGGCTAAGTCAGAGATGCTGGGGGCCTGGCTGTTGTGGTCAGGAGCCGGTCACAGCGAAGAACAGGCGACCAATGGCCTGCAGCTTGTCCTCACCCTCAGCTGCAGATGGAGGCAAATTTGGAATAAGTCAAAGCCTAGCTGGAACATGTTTGAGAATTCAAAATTCTCATAAAGAGAACGTTTTCAACAGCCCCTTGTTCACATAAGTCTTGGTTTTCAGGGATGAAGGAAGTCAGAGCTGCCCAGTGAGGGACAAGCACTGAGCTCAGGACCACAGACCAGCAGGACTAGGCCTTCCTGACTCCTGTGGTGTCTAAACTGGATACATTTAGGCAAGAAACTGAGGTTCAGAGAGGGCTAGGGGCCTTCCTAGGTCACACAGCAAGTGGGTGGAAGGTCAGAATGCAACAACCTATCTTTCTTCTAATGATGGCTCCTCCAACTCTGAGTCAGGCAGAGGACCCCTCACCCAGAACATCAAAGGCAGGCACCAGGCTAACATCCATCCAGTTTTCCTGATCTGCTGACATCAGCCGGAACTGCAAGACGCCAGCCGCCTTTGACTCAGAAAATTGAAAGGTCAGTCCAGGCCCAGGGTGGTGTCCCCAGGACTCCAGCGACGCCCGCATGGCACCCAGGGTCTCTGTGCGTCCAGTCTTCTGGTCCCCAAAGCTCCTGAAGCAGTTGAGGAAGATGACAAGTTCGGCATCACAGCCACCCCTGAGAGCTGTGCCCCGGGCATAGGCTCCTCCCTGTGAAGAGAAAAGACAGCTGAGGATCCTGAAGCACTGGGTGGGCCGTGTGGGCTGAGGAGGCAGCAGAACCCGGCTCCTGCTCACGGCAGCCAGGCCTGAGTTCTGGAAGTAGTGTCTTTAATCTGTAAACTTGTTGACTATCATTTGATGTTGGGCACCAGCCCCCACCTTTTCCTTTTCTATTTTAAAAAGGTTTTTATTTCATGTGTATGAGTGTTTTGCTTGTCCATATGTATGTGTAGTGCATGTGTGTCCAGAGCCCACAGAGCCAAGAGGAGGAGTGCTGGATCCTTTGGAACTGAAATTACATTCAGTTGGGAGCTGCCACATGGGTGGTGGGAACTGAACCAGGGTCCTCTGCAAAAACACAGCCGGAGCTCTGACTCCCCCCAACCCCACCCCGCCCCGGAGCTGTCTCTGCAGCCCCCTTTTCCATTTTCACATCTGTGCATATTTGCAATGTGTGGGCACACACGTGCATGTGGACATGTGTGTGCCTGGGGATGCACTAAGTTGATGTCAGGAATCATCCACGGTCACTCCTCCACCTTACTCACTGAGGCAGGGTCCCTGGATCAAACCCAGCCCTCGCCAATATGGCTAGTCTTGCTGGCCTGCTTGCGCTGAGGATCCTGTCTCCCCCTTCAGAGGATGGGATTATGTGGTCTCTGGGGATCTGAACTCCAGTCCTTATGCTTGTGTGGCAAATGCTTTAACCACTGAGCTGTCCCTCCAGGTTCCATTCCCAGTCCTTTCAAAACTGAACCAAGTGTGGTCCGGTAAGTTCACGCTCACCGTGGCAGCCAGTATAGAAGTGTGTTGTGACAGGCCTAGTGTTTCTGGTGGTTTCATCTCAGACTTCCGGCCTGAGGACCCAGGAAGGAGACTTCCATGCCCTGTGCCCTGTGCCCTACACTGTCACCCATTATCAGTTCCCAGCACACAGCCACCCTGGTGTGGCCACGTATGGTGGCAGATACAGGCGCTTGAGCCAGACCACAGGACGAGAACCAGATTGAGGTACAGGTCCCAACCCAGCCTGAGGCCCTTGTCATCGCAACCATGACCCCAGGCCCCTCACTGCTGTGTGGAGGGACTTCCAGTCTCACAAGTGAGCATCTCACCCTCCCTAAGGATGCTTGGACGAAGGTACCCTCACCTCACAAGGGAAAAAATGGGAAAACAGGGAGGGGATACTTCCATCTCCCTTTCGTCAAGTCAAAAGAAGAGACTGAGGTCTCAGCTGTCCCGAGTGACGCAGGGAGAGGGTCTTTTTCCTCCCATAGGCTATTGGGTTCAATTTTGGTTTTCAAACCCATCAATGGGGAGATTAAAGAGGCTTTGACCCACGAACCCTGTTCCTTCCACCTCTACACCTGTCCTCTCTGTGTGATTGAAAAGAAAATTTCTAGCCTGGTGGTGATGACCTGTGGTGGCCTGTGGTGGCCTGTGGTGGCCCACCTCCCTAACCTCAGTACTGAGGGGCCATGATAGATATGAAATATTCACTTTCTAGAGCAGGCAACTGTGTCCCACAGGACAGGCAGTTTGCACTGCAGACGCTTCTGGGACTGCTGGTCACCTGAGATAGGGGTCCATTCTGACATCGATCCCGAGGTCTGTGACTCTCAAACCCTGTGCCTTCCATCTTGACTTTTTGGCCAAGCTGGGAACTGCAGCATTCCAAGAGCCCTTTCAGTGGGGGAGAGAAACCCCTGAACCTCAGTGTGGGCCTTGGAACTCAGAGACAGAGTTGTTAGAAGCCACAGGTTGACGTCAGTCTTGAAGTCCTGTGGGGGTTTTCTAGAGAGCTGTGGATGCCGGGATTTTAGACAGCCTTTGGCCACTACCCTGTAGGATCCCCCATAACCCTGTGTACAAAAACAATCTTCAGAGCCAGACAACTGCCATCTTGGGGAGCTCCACTGGGCTTGTGTGCAACAGATCACCACAGCTGTGCTTGTGTGCAACAGATCACTACAGCTGGGCTTGTGTGCAACAGACCACCACAGCTGGGCTTGTGTGCAACAGACCACCACAGCTGGGCTTGTGTGCAACAGACCACCACAGCTGGGCTTGTGTGCAACAGACCACCACAGCTGGGCTTGTGTGCAACAGACCGCCACAGCTGGGCTTGTGTGCAACAGACCACCACAGCTGGGCTTGTGTGCAACAGACCACCACAGCTGGGCTTGTTGGCTGTTTATGCCTGTAATGGACGCCTTAGTACTCAGCTACTCCCTAACACCTGCTGTGTGTGATTCTGCCCTAATTGCACACGGCCTGGGGAGGGCTAGGGTATATAGGCTGGGGAGGCTGTGTGTATGTGGGGGTCTGTGCAGCTTCCAGAAGGCCTTGTCCCTGCTGGGTGAAGACTTCCCAGTTTGTCCTTTGAAGCTAAGTTCCCCTTTTGTAAATGCCCCCTTCCCTAGACTCAGTAAGGAAGCCCAGGAGATTCATTGGTTCCTGGAGTGACCTGTGTGGGTTTGTGCCTCAGTTAGTCCTTGGGGTCTAGGAGGAGGGGGACACATTGCTCCCATCCCCCACTCTCCACCTGAGAGGGAGAAGTGAGTTCTGCATCTCCCAGGGCCCAAGACTCCTTGCTCATCTTCAGCTAGGATGTAGCCTCAGATACTGGCAGGTGACCTGAGACCTACTCAGGACAATCTCTAAACTCACTGCCCACCCCCAGGTTCCCATGATGCCCCCACATCCCCAGGTTTACCCAGATTAAGGCAGCTCACAGTGTGTCTCCCCAGCTCTCTGAGCATTTAAAGGTTATACACGCAGAGTGTCACAACACTCAAGTGATATAATGTGGCTTGGAGAAGTAGCTTCACCACTTTCAGCCTCAGTTTCCCCTTTCATAAAGCTGGCAATAATCCCCCCCCCAGGAACCGTGAGGGTTGAGGGAGTTGGTGCAGGTTTAACCAGGTCATGTCCATTGTTTCTTAGCATTTTCTCAAAGACTGGGCCACAATGGGTATGAGTGTGGTCCCCCAGTCTCAGAGCTGTGAGGCTCGGGCAGTGTCAGGCCTAGGTTCTGAATAAGTGCGGGAATGAATGAGGGAGCCTGTAAGAGAGCAATCAGGCCACCTGTGCGCTGCTGGCAGGCTCTTACCCTGGATGCGTTACTTGGCATCTCGATGCCTCAGTTTCCCCACACAGTGGCTGGCTAAAGCAACATCTGAGCCATCCCTCAGAAGACCAAGCAGGTGACCATCTCGGGGTGTCCCACCTCTCACCTTGGCGATCCTTATCACCCTTGCTCTCTGTGACCCTGGGGCTCCCTGCTTCCGTAGGGCAGTGTCCAGAGACCCCAGAGCGCCCCGCACCGCTGCCGTGAACTCAGGGGATGGTTGCAGGTTGTGGGCCACCAGTTTGTCCAGAGCACTGGCTGGCGACTGGTACAGGTCCATGTTGACCTGTGTCCCCAGGAGAGTTTCGTTTCTCCCTCGGCTTCTTGGGGCGTGCCCTGAACTGATACCTAGGGCTGTCATTTCCTCCTCCTCCTCCTCCTCCTCCTCCCTCATTTCCTCTCCTTCCAGCTGCTCAGGGTGTTGTTGAGATTACTCGTTTATGGCTATGCTTTTGCCTCAGTGTGATTTCTGACCCCCTGGGCAGACTGGAAACCCTAGAGACCAGGCTCTCTGGGTCAGTGGAGGCTTCCTCGATCTCACCCAGGGACCCGGGACAGGCTGCCACAAAGCACCTCAGAACCAGGCCTGAGGAAGCAGATCCCCTCCACCCATGCCCCAGTTCTCATCGATTCTGTTTTTCTGTGAGGCCCTGTGGTTATGACATAGACTCTCTGGGCCTCAGTTTTTCCATCTGTAAGATGGGGTTATATTTGTGAACAACCATTAGATGCTTGGTGATGGTCTAAATATAAATAGCAATTCACTCAGTCCTCTGCGAAGTCTCACAAGGTGACCGCACTGATATCGATTGTAGATTCAGGGTGGCTGGGGGACAGAGAGGTTGAATAAGTTACTCAGCACCACACAGCACGACTCTCAGAGCTAGGATTTGAACCCAGGACTTCCATCTTGACTTTGTGCTCCCTGTTCTGCTGAGGCACAAGGTCGCTCCACGAGGAGGTGACGGGTTGAGGAGTGTGAGTCCTTAGCCTGGGCCGCACACAGGCCTAGGTAAGAAGTGGGAGCTGCCGTGGTTGGCACCGTGTGGTGGGGTGAGCCACCGTGAGGCTGAAGAGAGAATCAAGGTTAAGTATGGACTGCGGAGTGAAGGCCTAAGGCAAGGCAGCCATGGTTCTGCTGTGTGTGTGCACATGTGCCAAGACTGTACAAGCATGGGACAGACAGGTCTGATATGGGGCTCCTGTCTGTGCTGGAAACCTGGTGTCTGCAAAAGGTGATCATAGCTGGCAGAGAGAGAGAGAATGAGAAAGACAGACAGCGACACGCATAAGACAGAGAGAGAGAGAATGAGAAAGACAGACAGCGACACACATACACATGACACAGAGAGAGAGAGGAAGAGAGAGAGAGAGGCAGAGAGAGAGAGAAAGAGAGAGAGCAAGCTTACTTTAAACCAATCTGGGTCTCACCAAGCTAATATGGGCAAGTCTAGACATGCATGCAGTTTTGGGGGGCACAATTTGGGCACTCCAGGAGAGCATATGGTTTTAGGAGATAGTTTGATGTCAAGTGTCGATATCTGTCCCTGAAGCCGGCTTCAGGCATCACACACCCTGATTCCGTTCTCTCAAGAGGCTGTGGCCTTGGGGATTGATAAAAACCAGACTTCCTTGGTCTGCTGAGGTCACTTTAGCTGGGGAAGGAGCTAAGGGGGTTCAGAGTGTGCACACCAGTTAGGGGGTGAACGATGTGGGGGGAAACTAATGCTGTGGGCACCTCCTGGGCCTGGCACCCCCGGGGATCTGTTCCCTGTTTTAGAGCAGCTAGCTCAGGCTACCTCCCTACCCACCCACCCTCTAGCACTCGGAATTCCTGTAGGACCAGTCGGGTCCAGGGCCTACACAGGTCCAGAGAGGGACCAAGGAGCTGGGACGTCCCCTTTCTCAAAGAGACCTAGGTCTAACTCTCAGGACCTCAGGGTGAAATCTTAAGAGATGGGGCTGTGCCAAACAATGGTCATGAGGATGGGTCCTGGCCTGAGGCCCTGGATTCCCCCTGTGATGGAGACGCTGGACAGAGCCGTGTACACAGGGCTCTGTGGTGTGAGGGAGGAGGCAGGGAGTGGACGGCAGGAGCCAGCAGATAGAAGCCGGAGCAGTCTCCCTTGGGACACTGGAAGGGACCAGCCCGCAGATGTCTTGACCTTGGGTCTCTAACCCAGAGCCACTCTGCTCTTCAATCCCCACTGTCACCCTGCCACATACGTATTTACACACTTTGTCCCTGCAGCCCTAGGGAATGGACCAGCCCCCTTGCCATCCCCCTGGTTCTCTGTACCCCCTGACTCCTTTGCTATGTTTCTTCTGGTTTTTAATCCACCTCTGGGTCTCTGCAGAGGCTGCTCCTAGGACCTTGCATGCTCTTCCACCTCTGCATTTGGCTGGAGGTTCTGTGTGCTTTTGTCCTTGGCTAAGACGTCCCTTCCTGGGGTAGCTAGCAACTCAGGAGCAGTTTCTAGATCCCAGGCAGAGTAAGCTACCCTGCTTCTCCCTCCTCCAGGATCTTGTCAACTGAAGTTCCTGAGGAAGGGGAGAAAGAAAGAGAAGGAAAGCCACGGGTGTGGGGAGCGTGGGGGTTAAGACTCTGTAAAGGCTGAATAACTAATTAGAACCTTGTGAGGGAGAGTTGGGATGTTGCACATCCAGAGCCAATTTATCATGGGCTTTCTTCAGTACTTTTAATAGTCAGTCGTTGGCCACCCCCGTGTCTGGTTTACATCCTTGGAACCATCATGTCAAATCCTTGGAATGTGTTTTAGTAGAACACCAGCTTCCAGTTCCAGAAGGTAAGAATATCTTCAGACAACATCTGAGACCAAGGGGCGAACTCTCCCCTTTGCTGTGGCTGGCCCACATGCACTCCCCACTCATGCATTTGGCAAATGCCCGGGTTTATGACTTTCCGTGTTCTGTAAGCATTTCCAGGTCACACAACTTTTTACAAGAACCTGGGTCAGCGGCCCCGGCTGTGGTTGCTCTAGTTTGGCTTGGGACAAACTCTCTGGTCTCCCTGGGGTGAGAGTTGCTTTTTGTGGACCCTTTCATCCCCTCATTGTGCTCAGGCCTCTGATAGACTAACTGCTGGTGTCACTGTGTGATTAGGAGAGAGCCAGCCTGTTAGATAGTGTCCTCTCTCAGCATGTGGCCCTGGACTCCTGCTTACATTTGTCTCCTCATTGCCAAGCATGAGAAACACTGTGTGTGGGGGGGTGTGTGTGCTCACGTGCATCTCTGTGTGTGTGTGTCTGAATGTCTGTATGCATGCGTGTCTGTCTCTGTTCACTTGTTGAGATCAGAGGTCAATCCTCTATCATTTTCCCTCTCAATTTTTTTAAAGAATTTCTTTGTGAGCATCTGATAAACTGGTAGGAATTATTTTTCTTTTTTCTTTTTTTTTAAGATTTATTTATTTATTATGTATACAGGGTTTTGTCTATCTGTATGCTTGCTGTCTGTATGTCAGAAGAGGGCACCAGATCTCATTACAGATGGCTGTGAACCACCATGTGGTTGCTGGGAATCGAACTCAGGACCTCTGGAGGAGCAGTCAGTGCTCTTAACCTCTGAGCCATCTCTCCAGGCCCCCTCTCAATTTTTGAGTCAGGCTCTCTCACTGAACCTGGAACCCAGTGGGTAGGTGAGAGTAGGTGGTTCTCAGTCCCAAGGTTCCTCCTGTCTCTGTCCTCCCCAGGGCTGGGAACCAGTTCGTGTGCTCATGTTTGTGTGGTGAGTGTGAGCCCTCACAAACACTCTCTGAATAGTCAGCAGCAGGCAGTGTTCTAGTGAACCCGAGTTCAGTTCCCAAAACCCATGTCAGGTGGCTGAAACAGCCTGTAACTCCATCTCTGAGGATCTAGAGAAACCGAGTTCAGTTCCCAGAACGTAGGCGGCTTACAACTGCCTGTAACTCCAGCTCTGAGGATCTGTCACCCTCTACTGGACTCTTCAGAGATTGCACTCATGTGCACACACACACACACACACACACACACACACAAACACACACACACACGCTAAAATTAATCTTTTTTCTTTTGAGACAGGGTTTATCTTTATAGCCCTGGCTGTCCTGGAACTCCTTATATACACCAGTCTGGCCTCAAACTCAGAGATCCCCCTGCCTCTGCCTCTTGAGTTCTGGGATTAAAGATGTATGCTACCACCACCTGGTTATAAAATAAATCTTAAAAAATCATAAGGTCCAGTTCTTCCCAGATAAACTGTGCGTTGGACACTGGCATAATACCCAAGCATTTACTCATGAAATCTTTCCCGTCCACTGACAGTGGTACATGTGTTTTAATCTCAACACTCAGAAGGCAGAGGCAGGAGGATCTCTTGTGACCTGATGCCAGCCTGGTTACACAGAGGGCTCTGGGCTACTGTAGAGACTGTCTCTAAAACAATAACAAAAATCCTTCCCAGAGCCAGGGCGCTGCAGCCATATCCCCGTTTGGGGAGCACATGCTGCTTCCCTGCCGGGAGGATGTAAAGGGTCTGGTTTAAGGTCATGGCCTCTAGCAGGGTTGAGAACCTGGATCCAGGCCAGTTGGGCTCTGACCCACCTGCAGGGAGGCTTAGGCATGATACCACTGTGCAGAGAGGGGGCTGTGTGCACACACGTATGTGCCAGGGTGGCATGATACCACTGTGCAGAGAGGGGTCTGTGAGCACACACGTATGTGCCAGGGTTTGTATGAAGCCTGGACAACTGGGACGTCTCACCCTAGGGGTCAAAGTCAGCAGCAGGACATTCTTTTTGAGCTGGGTGTGTCAGCATATGGGGTTCATCTGGTAACTTCCTGTCAAGTCTTCCTGTCCTCTATGTCCGATTTCACTGCAGGAACATCATCCTCTTCCCAGGTGCTTGAACATTCACAGGCCTGGGTTCTCTTTCCTCAGCAGACAGGATTGGGATTGGACCCTGGCCCTGGGGACTCTGCCTGTGAACTGTCCTGTCGTGATCCCCTCCTGTTCACACCCACAGTGCCTCCTGGAACCCCCTATATCTCATTTGTGGAGTTCCTGGTCCCTGCTTGGTTAGTACTGTTAGGCAGTGGGGGGGGGGGCGCCAGGAGGAGGGGCCTCATGGGAGGACTTTAGGCTATTAGGGAGCATGGTCTCAAAGAAGGTGTATGAATCTCCATAGCAACAGAACAAATGTTGGAAATTAATATGAGAAAAGACCGGAGAGATGCCAGCAGGGAGAGAATCGATGTCATCCCTGAATGTCACCTGCGAGCCTGGTGCTTGGTGTGATGTCACAAACGGAGTCCAAATCAATATACGAGCAAACGGCAGGTAGAGCGGTGACTGCAGAGGTTGGGGGCTGGCCTCGAACTCACAGAGATCCTCCTGCCTCTGCCTCCCCGGTGCTGGAATTAAAGCTGTGCACCACCATCTGAGCAATGACTTCTGCTGTCCTCAGATTTCTGCAAGGCCAGGGTGGGCATGGGGCTCAGTTGGCAGAGTGCTCGCCCAGGGCTTAACAGTGTCAAACTCTGGGCTCCACATAAGCTCACATCGCATGCACATACACGCGCACACACACACATACACAGGACGACCACCCTCCCAGCCTGATGTTTAACACACCAGAAGACTAACTCTTACTTCCCCTGTGTTCTGTAATCTTCCAGCTATCAGACTCACATTGAGATTCTTAAAGAAAGCCAGCTGAGTAGGCTATCCTCCCTCTTCCTTCTGAGACAGTGTTTCTATGTATACAGTCCAGGCTGGCCTTGGTCTCCTAATTTTTGGGCCTCAGCCTCCCAAATTCTGGAATTACGAATATGTACTGGGACACCTGGCTGCTGCTCGTTATTATTATTATTATTATTTTATATTATTATTATTTTTAATGGTCTTACCAGAAAAAAGAAATAAACGCTTACAGCGAGTTTTCCGGCCTCCAACCTGAAGAGGGTCCTCCAGGGCTCGAACCCTCAGCCTGACCAGTTCTCAGTCGGAAAACAACTATTTCAATTCCATGCCGATTCTCCAAGACATTAAGGTGGCCGAGTGACAGTGAAGGAGGTCTCACAGATGGGACAGCTGGGCACATCCCTCACGCTGTTTAACCCGCAAAATTGTGCATGTTCCATACACACCTGAACACATTACTACAAAAGGCAGTGCAAGTCCTCCAGTCCCTGACACTAAGGCAGGCTCACCAAGAATGAGAGTCGAGAATAATTTAAGATTTACAGCTTGAGGTTAAAATAAAAATCACTATTTTTGTTTTGTTTTTTTGTCAAGACAGGGTTTCTCTGTGTGGCCCTGGCTGCCCTGGAACTCACTCTGTAGACCAGGCTGGCCTAGAACTCACAGAGATCCGCCTGCCTCTGCCTCCTGAGTGCTGAGATTAAAGGTGTGCACCAGCATGCCTGGCCCTGTCCAAGAATTTAACTGCTCCAAAACAAATTAAAACAAAAAAACCCTCTCTCTTCTTCCACTCCTCGGAATGCAAAGGAAAGAGAAGGGGCACACGATGATGGCTTCTGTGGGACAGTTTCACTTCCTCCTGTAAAAGCCCTTGTCACCTTAACTGTCGCAATCTTATGTAGAAGAAGGTGAGCGTGTCCCTGTGTTTACAGTAAGCAGTGTCACTTTCAAAGCTGAACCCAAAAAACCACAGAGGCTGTAGAGAAATGTCTTCATTTCCAGCTAACGTTGACCCAGAAATGAGCAGAAGTGACCCCACAATCATGCCGACCAGACAGCGAAGAAAGGGAATCGTTCAGGAGAAATGCCTTCTTCTGGCAAAACCAGGCTTCAGTCATGAACCACGGAGCAGGCACTTTCCAGGTCAATGAGTCCATCTCTGCTCTGACTAGAAAGGACTCTACCTTAGTTACCCATATGTCGTCACAAAGTCACATCATCATCTTCCAGCCACAAGATTCCAGGTGAACAACACTGTTCGATCTTTCTGTCCTTAAAGTCACCCACAGTCTTACTCATCTGTGAACCCTACCAGTAAGGACCGGCCTGGCAAGATACAGCCGTGGGTGCAACAGTGGCATGGATGTTATGGGGGTCACTGGCCACATTCGGACTGGATTTGAGGGCCACTCCACGAGAGGAAACTCCACACTGGTCCTGCACATCTGGTCGAGAACCCATGGCTGAGAGCTCAAAGGCCCCAGGGATGAACCTACTCCCCAGGGAGCTATCTTGACAAATGGACACAGTACCAGGTTGCCCTCTGCATCTCTGCTCCTGTGGACTGGTGCAGCTCTCTGACGTCAGCAGAGAGGTCTCTGTGCAGTGGATGGTGGTTACACCGAGTTACAGCTGAAGCAGGGAACAGGGTCTGTGGAGCGCTCAGCCACAAGCGGGGCGTCTGTATCGCACCCCCTCCTCCCATGGCTCAGGGGACACAGAGGAAGAGGGGATGGAAAGATCAGAAGGTGGGAGAAGACCGGGGCGAATCAGAGTCTTCTGGACACAGCAGGACAGCTGCCGCTGTGAAGTCACATAGCTGTGGTCCCCTGCACAAGGTCAAGAGGATCAACGTTCTAGCCTGGATGGGAGGGGCGCTCACACACCCTCTCCCTTGGTGAGGAGCCATTGGCAGTTGTGGCCATTAGTGCACAGAGAGTGTTGTGGGGATCCTATCGCTGGGATGAAACACAGTGACCAAGAGCAACTTGGGGAGGAAAGGGTTCATTTCCCTCACAGTTCCCTGTCACAGTTCATCATCAAAGGCAGTCAGAGCAGGAACTCACACAGGGCAGCAACCTGGAGGCAGGAGCTGATGCAGAGGCCATGGAGGGTGCTGCTTCCTGGCTGCAGTCCACTATGATGGAGGCATTTCTTCAATTGAAGTTCCCGCCTCCCAGACTACTCTAGCTTGTGTCAACTTGGCATTAACCCAACCAAGACAGAGTTAATTTTCCTTAGGGGCGTGGTCGCTGGCAGGTTGCCCACATTCCAGTGCATGCACTCACACCTGCGTGTGTATGAGAAGGACTAACTGGTTTATCACTAAAGTGACATGAAGTTGTGAGAGGAGTTGGGGGTGGGCTGTGTATGGGTAAGAGGAGGTGAATTTGATAAAAATACATTGCTGTATATTATGAAAATTTCAAAAGTATTTTTCAAAATGTACAGGAAGATTCTTAATTCCACTGTTTTTCTTTTTCACCGTCCAAGAGGCACAAGCCATCTCCTGCAGAGCTGGTCAGTTCCTTCCAGGGGCTCGTGAGGAACAGCAGTGTGTGCCCAGCAGCAGCTGCACATGTGGCCAAGAGGGTTAACCCTTGTGACCTGTGCACTCCCTGGCTCAGTCAGGCTTGCCAGGGGCGTTGGCCTCATTGGGCTGAGTGACATGTCAGAGCTCTTTGACACACACAGGAGGGCATGGAAGTGGTATAAATGAGCTGGGAATAGTAGCACTCTATATTCCCAGCAATCAGGGGGCTGAGGCGGGAGCATTGCTGTGAGTTGAAGGATAGCCTGGCCTATTTGACTGTGAGACCCTGTTCAGCAACAAAAAGGGTCAGTGAGATGGCTCAGAGGGTGAAGGTGTTTCTTCAAGCCTCATGGTCTGAGTTTGATCCTGGGACCCACATGGTGGCAGGAGAGAGAGAGAGATTGAGCTGAATCCTGGAGGTTGTCCCCTGACCCCAGATGTTCATATACATGAAATAAAGGCAATAAAATATTTTAAAGTATAATTAGTTTGGCGTTCATCCAGATCTGCTCAGGACCCTCAGCTGGGCTCTTGCCCTCCCATCCTAGCACTTACGTGAGGTCTTCAGCATCACAGTTCCCTCAGGCAAGGTCAGTGTCATTGTTAGGGTTTCTATTGCTGTGAAGAGACACCATGACCACAACAGCTCCTATAAAGGAAAACATTTAATTGGGGTGGCTTGCTCGCATTTCATAGGGTTAATGCATTACCATTGTGGGGAGCATGGCAGCATGCAGGCTAACAAGGTGCTGGCTACATCTTCTTCAGAAGGCTGCAGGAAGTAGACTGTAACTCTGCGTTGTATGATGAGCACGTGAGACCTCAAAGCCCACCTCTGTAGTGACGCTCTTCCTCCAACCATGCATGCCTCATACTAGTGCCACTCCCTATGAAATTATGGGGACAATACATTCAAACTACCAGAGTCAGGGTAAACCAAGGGGCCTCCATTACCAACCAGGCCCTGAAGTTTGTACTTTTTGCTAAGGGCAGGCTTCTGACATGGATGATGCAGCCACAGCTTCCTGCTTCTTCAAAAATAAAATTCCTTCAAGCCATCCAGGACTTGTGGCCATGACTGCCTACAAAGTCATTGCGGTAGTTATTTCCTCTGTCCTCCGTTCCTTGCTCTCTGCAGTGATTCTAGCAGTGATCCGGTGTGTGTGTGTGTGTGTGTGTGTGTGTGTGTGTGTGTGTGTGTGTGTGTGTGTGTACATGCACACATACTTGTTTCTCGAGGCAGGGTCTCATTATGTAGCCCAGGCTGGCTACATCTTCTGTGTCAGACTCCCAGAACTTGGGATAATAAGTATGGACCATCCAGCCATGATGAACATCCACAACTTCTGGGAAGGGAGTGTTAAAGATGGAGACAGGCTAGTTACTCATAGCGATCGATTTGTCCTCGGTATAAGTCAGCACTTTACATTATTGAAGTTAGGAGTGGCAATTGACTGATAATGGTTACAGCTGGACAGAATAGCAGAACCCTGTAACTTCAGTACTTGGGAGGCCAATGCTGCAGATTCCCAAATTCATGTCTACCCTGGGCAACATAGTTAGATCCCACATTAAAGAAATATGAACCCTTCATCCTGTATGATGGACAGATGGGGTGGGAGGGCAGTGAAACCATTGTGGATGATGCCTTGGGTGATGGTCACATGGGTGTGCACCTGAGAACCCGGGGAATTGCAAGACCTGAAGGCTGAACAAGCTCGCCATGGCCTGGGCAGACAGCTCATTATATTATGCTGTTATGGACCAGTCACCTGCCACACACTGACCACGGCAGTGCTGAATCTGGATGCCAGCATCTTCTGGGTGTTTCTCACTTGCTCTTCACATTTTAGTGAGAGTGTGTATTGCTGTTAAATATCTGGGTGACTATAAGCCATTCTTCTTTCAGTAACAGTAGAAGACCAAGAAGGAAAGAAAAAACCACAAATGTTAAAATACTTCCTGCAGGATGAGGGTTTGAGAATCCAAAAGTAAGGCCTCGCTGAAACACCAGTGTGTCAGGGAGTCCAGGAGCCACAGACCTCAGAGGCAGAGGATGACTGCATAGCCCCGCCCTTCCTGGGAAACAGAAACTAGCTGTGGATATAAGGGGCAGCTGGCTCCAGCGGCAGAGCCACAGTCAGTAAACACAGCTGGCCCGAAGATGACCCAGAAACTCAGCAGCACCCCTGCCAGGGAGCTGGACAAGTTCATAGAGGACCACCTACTGCCCGACACCATCTTCCGAACTGAGGTCAGAGCAGCCATCAACACCATATGTGATTTCCTGAAGAAGAGATGCTTCCAAGGTGCTGCCCACCCTGTGAGGGTCTCCAAGGTGGTGAAGGTGAGCACCCTTCTGTCTGAGCTGACCCGGGTGGGGAGGGAGAGGACGCTCAGGAGCCAGGCTGCAGCCCTGAGTGGGGGTGAGTTACCTACCTCTGTGTCCCAGTGTTCTCATGAGCACCCCAGCTGTGGCACAGGGTAGAGAACAGAACAGAGACCCCACGTGCTGGACGACTGGACTGAGGGAGCCTCATTGTCCATGTTTCCCACCTGTCAAATGGGACCTCATGACAATAGTACCTAACTCAGTCACTGTCATGGCTACTGAAATGTCATTTTGTAATGCCATCTCAGCTCTGTGGGGTGTACACTTGTGTTAGTGAGTGTGCTCTGCATTTAATTTAGGGAGGTGTTACGAAATGTCAGGAAATTGGACCTTTGTGGGCCAAAGTGTCACATGGCAGGTGAGAGACAGACACACCATTCAGACAGAGCTTATGTGGGGAGTTTTATTGGAGGAAGAGAGTGGAGAGAGAGAAAGAGGAAGAAAATACAGAGCAATCTTGTGGAAAGAGAGAGACAGAAAAGGAGAGAGAAAGAGAAAGGGGGACAGAGGGATACAGAGAGAAAGATGAAGAGGAAGGAAAAGTAGAAGTAGGCAGAGTTCTGCGTTTTAAAGGAACAGGGTACTGCCTGGGTGACGCACTCTGTTGGGTATCCAGGGTGCAGGGACCATATGTGCCTGGATGCTCTCGTTTGTTGCAATGAGGGGTTTGGGCTGCGTTCCCGGCGCAGGGCCTCTTGTGCCACCAGGCTCCCGGTATGTACCCGAAATAATTACACGGAAACTGTATTTATTGAAATACTGTCTGGCCCATTAGCTCTAGCCTCTTATTGGCTAACTATCACATATTTGTTTAACCCATTTTTAATAATCTGTGTGTCACCACGAGTCGTGGCTTACCGGGAAAGATTCAGCGTGTCTTCATGGCGGGCAGCTCTCTCTGGCTCTGTCCCCTTCCCAGTATCCTGTTCTCTTTCTCCTGTCTATCTAAGTCCTGCCCTATCAGAAGGCCAAGGCAGTTTCTTTATTAACCAATAAAAGCAACCCAAATACAGAAGGACCCTC
>PVIU01014883.1:0-50229 GCA_004026605.1 Ondatra zibethicus | reverse complement strand
GATAGAGGTGGGGGTTGGGGGGCGGGGGGAGGGGAGAGGGGGGAAGGAGAAGGGAGAAGGGAAGGACTGGGGAGAGATTGGGGGAGTGGGAGGGTGGAGATGGAGGAAAGGTGGATGTTGGAGAAGGGAATAAGATATCTACATTATTGGAGTCATTTTAGGACTGGCAAGATACTTGGCTCTAGAGGAGATCCCAGGTGTCCACAGGGCTGTCCCCAGCTAGGTCCTTGGGCAGCAGAGGAGAGGGTGCCGGAACTATCATTGACCCATAGTCACACTGATGAATATCTTGATCACATCCATAGAAATTTCTTCCGATGGATGGAGATAGAGACAGAGACCCACATTCACACCAGTGACTGGTTTCTAGAGAACGAAGTCATGGATCAGAGAAGCCAGGCAAATCTACCTTGACCAAGTAACTGCAGTTAATCCGGACCACGTGAAGAGTAAGCGCCTCAGATATAGCATGACAAGAGAGGCAGTTTCTTTCATAGTTTCTGCTGAGACACCTGTGCCCTTACATAACAGACAAAGTTAAATTGTAGATTATCACACAGAATCCCTGATCAGTACTCAGAAATATTAGAGTCATCATAAACAAAAATATGCTACGATAAACTACATAAATCAGAGGAGATTAGGGATACATGATGACCAAATAGAATTTGACATCATACATTTAATCATAAAATGATGCAAAAAACATTAATAAGAGTTGTTCAAAGACTATTGAAATACAAATAAGCCTTATGGAGTTCATTTAATAACATGCCAATGCCAATACTTGTTTATTTTAATTTTAAAAAGTGTTCTATGGTTGCAATGATGTTAAAATAGGATATTAAAGGTGCTAATCTAAATTATTTGAACTACCTTTGCAAACTTTCTCTAAATTTAATATTATCTCTCTCCCTAATAAAGCAAATAGACATTGACTTTTTAACCAAGAGAAATGTATCGAGTATATACTGCTATTTGATATTTAAACTCTGCCCCAAATTAAATCACTTTGTATTTTTAGGCTAGTGCAGAACTAACTTTGTCTTTATACTTTTGGAATTAGTTATGAAATCAATTAATTTAAGTTTCCCATTTATTATCTGTTTCTTTTTTTCTTCCAGAAAATGTTTTATTTCTTGTATTTTCATGAACACTTTCGGATCAACTTTTTGATTTATTCGTATGAATTTATGATCATACTTAGGGGAGATGAGAATAAGCATATAAAAATATCAAGTCATCAATATATTTTTTTGCTGCTGTTGATTTTTGAGACAGGCTTTTACTATGTTGTTCTGACTGTTCTGAAGCCCCCTTTGCAGAACAGGTGGCCTCAAAGTCACAGAAATCCCTGGCTCTGACTCCTGAATGCTGGGATTAAAGGTATGTACCACCATGCCCAATTAGTCAGCAATATATTAAAGACTATTTCTCTTCATCTAGGTTTTATTTAAGTTGCCTTTAAATAATGTCTAAGAGTTTTTTGCATTAAAGAGTTTGCATGTTAAATTTCTCCCATGGGTGTTTTATGTTTGGTACCTTATTATACCTAGTATATTGTTGGTCAAATTTTGAGATATTTCTTGCTAATATTTAGGAGCATGTGTATTTTGTATAGTAACCACCTAGCATACATCTTTATTGAACTCATGTGTTCATTTAAGTCTTCCTGTGCATATGGTTCTTGTTTTTCACCTAGACACTGCTGTCATTCTCGAAGAGTCAAGATAATATTTGCACTTCATTCTTAGTACGTAGACTTCAGAAGGGACCCGGACTAACCATAGAATACTGTTTAGGTTGTACATGCTTGCTTTATTTCTGACCCAGGAAGAAGTATTCAACATTTACTATTAAGTCTGCTGAAGAACTTCAGGGTTGTTAAAGACACTTTTTTGTTTTTAACAATAACTAAATTGCTTTTGATTCTACTTTGAGGACAGTGTCTATTAGGAGTTAAGTGTTGTTAAATGCCTTTTCTACGCATACTAGGATCATTGCATAATTTTATTTTCTCATTATTTACTGCTATAAATTTTACTGATTGATTTTAAAGATATAGAAGCAAACTCAGTGTCATGTGACACATTCAGTTGAGAAAGCTGTTGGCCATTTTGACTACAACTATTTTCATGTCTCTTTGTTTTGCCATTTAGGACTGTAAACATACATGCTTAATTAGTTCACTTGATTTTATCCTACAGATATCTGATTTTTAGTCTCTTCTCCCACTAAATTTTGTGTATTGCTATTTCTATTGATCAATTTCAAGATGTTTTCCTGCTTCATCTTATCTGTTATTAGGCCCACTATGAGATATTTTCATTCCTGATGTAAATATTTATATATTTTATTCATTTTGATATTTTAAAACATTTCTATCAATCTTTGCCCTCTTACAAAGGTCCTTCTAGAATTTGATTTATTTAGAATTATTTATATCCTGAACTCTCTGGCAAGCATTTAAAACTACAACTTCATAGCTTATTGGGTTTATTTATATTATTATAGTAAGAATAAAAACCTCTTGTGATTTTCAAATTCTAACAGTAATGAAAATCTGTATATATTTTGAATATAGGGCTTATCATAATATTCTTTTCTCCTGTGAGGTATAGCAAAATATGGAATTTTACTGATTACATATAAACAGTGTTTTAAAAAGTGTGGGGGACTTTTACAAGATAGCATCTCAGATGAGTAGCATAACTCATATATCAAATTAGTACATATATTTTAATTGAATGGCATATTTTTAAAAAGATCATATTTAATAGAGATCATAAAACTTGGGCAGTGTGATGGTTCAGTGGGGAAAAGTGCTTGCCTTGCAAGCTTTGCAGTCTATGCAGTTTACAGAATCCAGTGTGGAAGAAAGAACCAACTCCTAATGATGCTGTCTGACTTACATATATGCACCAAGGCATGATTTCATGAATCGGTACACACACAATAATGATTACAATAATAATAAATTTGTTAAATTTTAATAAGATTACTGGTCTTAAAAAGTTCCTAGAACAAGTTTAATGCAAAGAGACTCTCTTATGTAACAGAAAAATGTGCGTGTCTAAAGATACATGTATATGTGCATGTGTGTCAAGGTTGCAAAAGATACATGGACAAGCTTCTCATTGTAGCACTGCATCATTCATTATTTTATCAATAAAACAAGAAAGAGTGGTGCAATAATAAACCCTGAAATTAATAAGACACATATTCTCCATCAAGGTTAGGCGTAGGTATGTGTAGAGAAAAGAAATGGGTTTGGGGGTTGAATTTGGGTGAACAGATAAGTGGATTTATATCTGAAAACGAGGAGTGATTGTGCATGCCACCAGTAAGTATTTCTATCTTTTGAATTCTCACTTAAAGCTCACCCACTCATTGTAAATTTATTTGAATTTTTTCACTATTCCTTTCCAGCCCCTAGAAAGCCTTTCTTGTCTTTGACTCCCAGGTTCTTTGTTCACACTCATTAGAATAAGCATCCTGTGTCTGATTTGTGTCTAGACCGGTGCTCAGCAGTTTTCTCCCAGGCATACAGAATTTTGCTCCTAAATTGCCATTTCCTAGTGTAATTGAAATTAATTGACTGGTACTCTGTCCATTTTTATTTAAGAAATGACTATACATGTCCAGTCTGTTTACTTGTCTAATTGTAGGTTCCATTACATCTAGTTTATATAAATGTGGCTTGCTAATACCATAGTAGTTTCATATATTTATTCATTGGCTTTCTTCAACACTTATTAAAACCTCAGATAGTATTCCTATATATTGAAACGCCACAGGATCTCTTTGTCTTTTTTGGGGGGGATGTGTCTACACCATATTGAGCTGATTTAGATTCTCAACATATTGAAACAAGACATACTCCAAGAAGATAACTTTCAATCAATATATATTATAAAAGTACTATACCAGGAAATATGAATATATGTATATTAGTGAAATTTTTGCTAGTGGTATAAACATGGTTGTTGTTCTAATGAAGGTCAGAATCAAGTCAAGAGTGAATATTAATGAATTTGTCGTATATGAAGTTATTCGATAGCAGCAAGGAAGTAAAGGAGTATGCAACAGACTGACCTCACACAAGTTTGAGAGGGTTACTTCTGCCTAGTGGATGAGTGTTGTAAGATAAAAGTATACATGAAATGTTTCAAAATGTTGCAAATTTTAATTACTGACATCAGTTAAAGCATTTGTCCTTAACCTCTGTTTTCTTCCACACCATTTTTGTTTTCTGCTATTTTGTCCCAATAAGTTTTTTTTCTTTTTTGTCTTCCTTTATTGATTTTATTGAAACTATACATTTTTCTCTGCTCCCCTCCCTTCCTCTCCCCCTCTTCAACCCTCCCCCATGGTCCCCATGCTCCCAATTTACTCAAGAGATCTTGTCTTTTTCTACTTCCCATGTAGGTTAGATCTATGTATGTCTTTTTTAGGGTCTTCATTGTTGTCTAGGTTCTCTGGGATTGTGAATTGTAGGCTGGTTTTCTTTGCTTTATGTATAAAAGCCACTTATGGGTGAGTACATATGATATTTGTCTTTCATACCCAAAGGATGCTCAATTGTACCATGAGGACATATGTTCAACTATGTTCATAGCAGCATTGTTTGTCATAGCCAGAACCTGAAAACAGCCTAAATGCTCCTCAATCGAAGAATGGATAAGGAAAATGTGGTACATTTACACAATGGAGTACTACACAGTAGAAAAAAATAATGACATCTTAAAATTTTCAGGCAAATGGATGGATCTAGAAAACATCATATTGAGTGAGGTGTCCCAATAATTTTTTAATTATTTATGAATGTGGAGACAAAGGCAATACAAGAAACCATAAACTAGATAAGAGTAATTTCTTAAGAAATATTCCATCTGATTGATTTAATAAATCCCTGTGAGCAATGTCTTACTGAAAAGAAAGTTTATTAGAAGAACTCATGATACTTGGCATTACCATCTGTTAACACACATGTGCATACATGTACAACCACAGTGTTGCTGAGAGACCACAGAATTATTTTCATCTTGTACCGGATTTCCTGGCAGAACCTTTAACAAGCTGTGATGCCTAGATTTATCCTTTAACCGAGTTCAGTTTCCTCAAAGATTAATAAAGGTATACTTATTTCATAATGTCATTGAGAAGTAAGTCTGAGATCTGTCACTGGTCCAAAGAAACAGTCTGCTGACTGTCTGCTGTGTCTCCTATTGGCTATGGCTGCACATCTGGGAGGATCTGAATGAAGCTACTGATAAAAATGGAAGAGAAGTAAAGCAGAAAATGGGTCAGGAAGCAAAGGCTGTGAGTACCCTGTTTCTTCCGGTCTCCATGCTCCTGTGGCTTACACACTTATCAGTGAAAAGCAGCGGCACTATTGCCCCCCTGTGGCTAAGGGCCTCCCCTCTACCCTTTGGCTTGCTTCATACTTCCCTTTTGATGTCTGCTTTCTGTACTTTGAACATGGAAACCCCCAGGTGGCTTTTGCGGTGTATTGTGGGTAATGGTTGCTTCTGTTTGTGTTGTCTTTCTGAACTGTGGGTTCCTATCTGTCACTTTGTTTTGGCTCCTTCCAGCATTCTAATTATGAATATGTTCTCCCCTTTGCAATTGTATTGTATATCTTGGTTTTACCTGTTCTTTTTTTAAAAGCATCATTATTTTATTCTTTTTGGATTTCAGACTTGAAGGTTTCTATTGACCTATCTTCAAGTTCACTGGTTTCCCCCTCAGATGTGTCAAAATGACTGACACACCCTTTGATGAAAACATTTCCTCATTTCTGTTGCTGCAGTTTTTGTATTCCCAACAATTTCTTTGTATTCTTCTTACACTCTCCATGTCTTGGCTGATACTATCCAGTTGGTGTTTATGTTCCCATTTAAGACTTTATCATGGTAACTGTAACTATTTTAAATGATCTGCCTAGAATGTGCTGTCTGCATCAAGTCCGAGCTGGCTCTGAGATGACTCTCTTTAGATGGGCTGAGAATTCATTGTTCGGTTTTGCTTTCGGGTTTGCCTTGTCCTACTCTTGTGAAAGCTGAACCTGGTTTATTTTCTAAGATATGTTGAGGGAAATACGTTTTCACAGAGAGTGCTTTATCAGCCTGGGCAAAGCTTTGTTCTGTTTAATTTGCTGTTTTAATTGAAATAATCATCAGAACCTTCAGTCTTTTATTGCCCATAATTTTAATCACCTGTCTTGTCTTTGGGATCTGTAGTAATGAGGGGCTCGGGCTGCGTTCCCGGTGCCTGGTTCCCTGCCCAGGGCCCCTTGTTCTGTCCCGACCGGCTCCCGGTGCGTAGCCGAAATAATTACACGGAAACTGTATTCATTGAAATACTGCCTGGTCCATTAGCTCTAGCCTCTTATTGGCTAACTCTCACATATTTGTTTAACCCATTTCTAATAATCTGTGTGTCGCCACGAGTCGTGGCTTACCAGGAAAGATTCAGCGTGTGTGACCTGGGAGCTTCATGGCGGCGGCTCTCTTTGACTCTGTCCCCTTCCCAGTATCCTGTTCTCTTTATCCTGTCTATCTAAGTCCTGCCCTATCAAAAGGCCAATGCAGTTTCTTTATTAACCAATAAAAGTAACCCAAATACAGAAGCACCCTCCTACACCAGGGATCTTCTTTGGTCTGATCCTCAGAGGACCCTTCTGTCTGTTGCTCTTTTTGCCTAACTGACTGCCATTGTGCTAATCCGTGTAGTTGGAGTATAAGGAGGACATGGATAAGTTCATGCCACTGTTAGGTGGTCTGCGTCATGGTGAAGATTGACATTGTTGCTATTCCTGTGCCAGCAGTAGGAAGTTGTTTTCTCTACCCCTGATTTATACTTTCTTCTTCATCTACTTCACCTTCAGAACACTTCAGTCCCTGCTGGTTGTGACTGCTTTTGTGTCCTTGGGAGAGTGGAAGTCTGTAGTATGCTAGAGTTAGTGGAAATGTAAATATCTGTAGATGCATTTCTTAATATTAGAGCATTCCTTTGTTATAGAGGAGCCTAGGAGAGTTTCTGGATGACCTTCGCTTCTCTTCCAAGGTCACTAAAGGATAAATTGGTGCAGCTCACAAAAAAGTGAAGAAGTTTCCTATGGACATAGTTCCCAGGAATTTCTTACTGGCATTGAGCTATAATAACCGCATCCAGGTTATTAGTATAATATAATATAATGTAATATAATATATGTCATAAAATATCAGGGAACCATCTAGAGGGAGCAAAATGACTAGTAGGTGGGAGGCAAGAGAGATAAGTCTCTGTGCTTGTGAATATAAGTAAAACAACATGACCTGCACATTTGAAGATGTTTCTAAGATGACAGATATCTTGAATGCTCATTGAAAAGAAAGTACTACAAAGCTGTAATAATCAGAATTATGTGTCACTGACACAAACATAGATTATAGCCTAATGGAATTTATTTGAAAGAACAGAAATAAAATCACTATATCTATTATCAATTGATTTTTGACCAGAAAGCCTAAATAGTTTCAACTGGGAAAAGATTATCTCAACAAATAATACTGAGAAATATATACTTATATGCAGTAGAATGAAGTTGGATACTTACCTCAAATCACACAGAAAACATAATTCAAAATAGTTATTACCTAATGTAACAGCTTTAAATCATAAAAATTGTAGAAGCATAAGATTTACACCAAGATAATAGACAGCAAAAGATAAAAATATATTCACTTGATAAGATTAAATTACAAATTTTCTATCATAAAGAATTATCAAACAATGCCAAGGTAATACATAATAAAAGTTTTGCTGTGTATCTTATTTGATAACTATAATACATTATAACAAGCTCTCAAATAATGACATGGAGACTTCTTATTAATTATGAGAGCTCAGTCTATAGCTTAGGCTTGTTTCTTATTAGTTCTTATAACTTAAATTAACCCATTTATATTGATATACATTCCTCCACCTGGCTCTTGGCTATTACCTCTCCTCCTGCACTTCCTGCTGGCTCGGCATCTCCTTGTGTCTTCACCTTTCTTCTTTTCAGAGTCCTCTCTGTCCCCAGAAGTCCCACTTATACCTCTTGAGTAGCTATTGGCCATTCAGCTCTTTATTGCACCCATCACAGCAGCACATCTTCACACAGTGTACAAATGTTCCGCAGCAATACATTATTAAATATCTTAATGACTTTAATAAAAAAAGAGAAATAAGCCTCTTTTAAGAAATGGAAAAGCCCTGTGTGACTTGATAACAAAAATCCAATCTCCCCTTTAAGAATCCAGTAGATTTTAATAGATATTTTTTCAGAGAAGATATACAAATGACATATGAGCAACATGAACAGATTCCCAACCTGTTATTCACCAGGGAAGTATGGAAAACCACAATGAACTGTCACTTCAGATCATCAAAACATCTAAAAAGAAATAACAGGGTTGGCAGAGATCAGTGGTGGTGATGGCAGGGCAGAGACAATGTGTAAAACAGTTTGACATTTCCCTCAAAACACTAGAATGTAATTACTATATGACTCATTGATTCCACTCCTAGATACATACTCCAAATAAGTTTTAAAAACAGATATTGAAGTAAGTACTTATGCATGCCTATTTTTAGTAGCTACATTTGCTTCAATTAGAGGCTGAGAGCAGTCCAAACGTCTTACAAAGGATGATGAAACAAATGATGACATATAAAAGCAATGTAAGAACTCATTCATATAAAGAAATGAAATATTTCAATGTGAATGAACCACAAACACGTTCTGCTAATTGAAAGAACCCAAAGACAAAAAGTTGATATCTTGATATATTCTATTTATATAAAATACCAAAATATTTATATATACAGAGGCCAAAGGCAAATCAAACTTCTGCAGAGATAATGGGGACAGGGCAACAAAGAGCATCTACTTAACAGGAAAGCAGTTTTCCTTTGGAAAGATAAAGACATCTTGGAACAAGAGCTACTTGGTGTTGGTTGGCCTGAGAGTTTGGATATAGCAAATATCAAAGAGTAGACCATTTTAAGATGGTCTGTAACTGGAGGTTTTTCTCCTGCCCATCAGTTCCCCAACAGATGCTCTGAGACTTAATAGTAATTACAATCTGTTTGGTATATTAGTTCAGGCTTCTTATTAACTAGCTCTCACAACTTAAATTAACCCATTTCTATTATTCTATATTTTACCAGGAGGTTCATGGCTTGTTACCTCACATCTTGTTCCTCTGGCCGTTGCTCATGTCTTCCGCCCTTTTTTCCCTTTATCTATGCTTGGATTTCCCAACTAGCTCTGTTCTGTCTTCCTATTGGCCAAATCAACTTCTTTATTAAACAATGTTAATAAAAGATATTCACAGCATACAGAGAGACATCCCACATCAATGGTATTGTTTGGATGGGTCCTTAAGAATTTCTTTGTTCTTTTTCTAAAAATAAAGCCTCATAATCTTAAATGTAAAACCTAAAAATTTAACACATTAACAAAAAAATCTTCAGGATTTGGGAAGTTATGGGAAGAATTCTTAGCTGTAGCACAAAAACCATTATCCACAAAATGTAAAGGAAATGATAGGCTGGATTTAATGAACGATAAATAGTTTTATCTCTAAAATATATTGTTTAAAAAGGGAGAAGTCTGATGCAGATTATAAAGAAATATATGTTATGTTTTAATCAAAGACCTGAATTCAAGTTATATACACTAAAACCCCCAAAATACAACAAAAAGAAAAAAAATCACCCAATTATAAAAAAGCTTGATATTTCACAACAACAACAAAAACAACCAACCAACCAAACAAACAAACAAAAAACAAGCACTGCAAGTGATCATGTGGCAATTTCCAGTGTTATTATATACTGTGAAAATTCAAACCAATGCCATGAGTGACCCCTATGTAACTGTTGAGCTGACTGAAGCACACACTGACATTTTAACCAAGCCCTGGTATGACTGAAAACCATATCCACTGCTACTGAAAATGTAAAGCAGCAATCATCTGGAAAACAACAGTTCATTGATTTCTTTACAGATTACAGACAAATTATCAAATGCTGCAGCAATTATACTTCTATAGATATAAAAATGCATGCTGTACAGAAATACTTGTGACATCCTTCATAATCTCTAAAAACAAAAATTTACTCAAATTCCTTCTATTATGTCACCTAAAGATTAAAAATAATTTAGCTGGACTGGAGAGACATCTCAGTGGTTAAAACCTAAACTAATGTTTTATTTATTTATTTGAGATTATTATATAATCCCACCACTTCCCACTCCCCTTTCCTCCCTCCAAATTCTCCCATGGACTTCTTTCTGCTCCCTTTCAAATTTGTAGCTTCCTTTTCTTTAGTTGTTATCATATACTGTCTTAGTTACTTTTCTATTGCTAGCACATCCAAGGATACCTATAAAAAGTAGTATTTAATTTGACTACAGTTTCAGAGGATCCATGATGGTGGAGAAAAAAAACCAGAAAAGTGTCCACATCTTGACCCACAAACAGGAGATGGAGAGCACTGGCTGTCACATAGGACAACTGAAAACACCAGCCCAGTGACGTATCTCCTCCCAGAAATCAGCACCCTAGTCCTTATCAAGAGATTCCACCATCCAGAGGCCAAATATTCAAATATACGAGCCTATAGTGCCATTCTCATTCAAGTACCGCACATATAAATATCTGTGTGTGTGCATGCTTACACATAAACACACACACACACACACACGCGCAATACACGACATGTATCCAAATGATTATCTAATATGTAACCCTCTTGGAAAGGAGTGGAGTTTGGTCTCCAGGTTGGAAGTTTAGAATCACCTATAATTGTACTTCTAGGAAACCCAAACCCTTTTCTGATCTTAAAGGGCCCTGCACCCAAATGTACACACACACACACACACACACACACACACACACACACACACACACATAGACAGAGAGAGGGGAGGGGATATCTATGTAACTATTATCTATCTTTCTATCTATACGTTAAAAACAAAAATAAATCAAACATAATAAAAATATTATTGATTATTGTGTTTCATGTCTGTAATCTTAGCACTTTTGATACTGGGTCAGGAAGATTGCAAGATGAGGGCAAACCTGGGCTACATGTGATATCTCAAAAGTTGGTAAGTTAGCTACTAGTCCCACCCGGCTCCTAAACTCGCCTATCCTCCTGCAACCTAGGTGGTACTCTGAAACACAACTTACTCCAATACTGAGGGGACTTAAGTGATGAGTGAACAACCACGTTGTGGGACATTCCACTATCTAGGACCTCCACAGTGAAAAAAAAACCCTATGCTCCCCCCAACTCCCTAGGCTTTTCTAGTCAGCCAGCAGGAGACCTTCCTGCAAGTAGGCTCCCTCAAAACCCAAACTAATTCACCTGACCCTCCAAGCTACTAGCCCCACCCTGCCCCCAAACTCACCTATCCTCCTGCAACCTCAGTGAAACTCTGAAACATGACTTGCTCCAATAGTGAGGGGACTTAAAAGCAACCTTGGTGAAACTCTGAAACACAGCTTGCTCCAATACTGAGGGGATCAAGCGCTTGCTAAAACACTGATGAGAGCAAGAGAGAGGACCAGAGGAGCAAACCAGAAGAGAAGACCAAGAGAGCAGGCTTAGAGAGACCACAGAGGCTTCCTGAGCCACAGACATTGATAGTACAGAGCAGACCAAGATAAATTCTCAAACACACAGACAGTCACTACAAGGATTGGACCAAGGGCAAAGACACTGCCAGCCTCATTTGAAGGAAGAGATGGATAGGCGCCAATGCAAGAATCCACTCAACAACGTAAAAAGCTACATTGTAACACCAGAACCCAGAGGTCATACAGCAGGGAGCTTGATCATCCTAACCCAGAAGAAGCAGAAGAAAACAACTTTTAATATAATTTTGTGAAAATGATGAATATCTTTAAAGAATTGAAAAATTCCATTAAAGAAATGGAAGAAAAGACAAACAAAAAATGTAAGAAATTAATAAATCCCTCAAAGAAAACCAAGATAAAACAATCAAGCAGGTGAAACAAACAGTTCAAGACTTGAAGACTGAAATAGAGGTAATAAAGAAAACACAAATCAAGGGAATTCTGGATATGGAAAATATGGGTAAATGAACAGAAACTACAGAGAGAAATATAACCAAGAGAATACAAGAGATAGAAGAAAGAATCTCAGTTTTTTTTAAAAAGATTTATTTATTATATATACAATATTCCTCCTGCATGTATACCTCTATTCCAGAAGAGAGCACCAAACTTCACTACAGATGGTTGTGAGCCACCATGTGGTTGCTGGGAATTGAACTTAGGACCTCTGGAAGAACAGCTAGTGTTCTTAACCTCTGAGCCATCTCTCCAGCCTAAATCTCAGGTGTTTAAGATACTATAGAGAAAATAGACTCATTGGTCAACGAAAACATTAAATCCAACAAATTCTTAACACAAAACATCCAGGAAATCTGGGACATCATGAAAAGACCAAACCTATGACTAAAAGGGGTAGAAGAAGGAGAAGAACTCGAGCTCAAAGGCACAGAAAATATGTTCAATAAAATCATAGAAGAAAATTTTTCCAACCTAAAGAAGGATATCCCTATGAAGATACAAGAAGCCTACAGAACACCAAATACTGGATCAAAAAAAAAAAGTCCCTTCGCCATATAATAATAAAAATACAAAACATACAGAATAAAGAAAGAGGGCTGGAGAGATGGCTAAGCGGTTAAGAGCACTGACTGCCCTTCCAGAGGTCCTGAGTTCAATTCCCAGCAACGACATGGTGACTCACAACTATTCATAATAAAATCTGGTGCCCTCTTCTGTCCTGCAGGCATACATGTATGCAGGATACTGTATACTAAATAAAACAAAGGAAAAAAAACATACACACACAATTGAAAATAAATCTTAAAAGAGAAAGAATATTAAAAGCTACCAAGGCAAAAGGTCAAGTAACATATAAAGGAAGACTTATCAGAATTATACCCGACTTCTCAAAGGAAACCATAAAAGCCAGAAGGTCCTGGGCATATGTGCTGCAGACACTAAGAGACCATGGATGCAAGCCCAGACTACTATACCTAGCAAAGCTTTCAAGCACCATCAATGGAGAAAACAAGATATTCCATGTCAAAAACAGATTTAAACAATACATATCCACAAATTCAGCCCTACAGAAAGTACTAGAAGGAAAACCCCAACCCAAAAGCAAACTTCACCCACAAAAACACTGGCAACAGCTAACCTAACACCAGCAAAACCCAAAGAATAGAAACACACAAACACTACTACTGAAAAATAACAAGAATTAACAACCCCTGGCCACTAATATCTCTTAATATCAGTGAACTCAATTCACCTATAAAAACACAGGCTAAGAGAATGGATACGAAAACAGGATTGAGCCTTCTGCCGTATAACAGAAACACCTCAACCTCAAAGACAGACACTACTTCAGAGTAAAGGGTTGGGAAAATATTTCAATCAAATGGACCTAAGAAACCAGCAGGTGTAGCTATCCTAATATCTAACAAAAATAGATTTCAAACTAAAATCAATCAGAAGAAATGGAGAAGGCCACTTTATACTCATAACAGGAACAACCCATCAAGATGTACTCTTAATCCTGAACATCTTTGCCTCTAATACAAGAACACCTACATATGTAAAAGAAACATTACTAAAATTTAAATCTCACAACAAACCCCACACACTAATAATAGGAAACTTCAACACTCTACTCTCACCAATGGACAGGTCAACCAGACAGGAACTTAACAGAGAAATAAGAGGACTAACAGATTTCATGAATCAAATGTACTTAAGAGACATCTATAGAACATTCCACCCAAACAGAAAAGAATATACCTTCTCACATCTCATGAAACCTTCTCTAAAATTGATCACATACTCAGTAACAAAGAAAACCTCCACAGATACAAAAAAATTGGAGTAACCCCCTGTGTCTTATCAGATCTCCATGAATTAAAGTTAGAATATAACAACAATACTACTCTCAGAAAGCCTACAAACTCACGGAAATTGAACAGTGAAATACTGAACCACCCCTGGGTCGAGGAAGAAATAAAGAAAGAAATTGAAGACTTCCTAGAATTCAATGAAAATGAAGGTACAATGTACTCAAACCTATGGGACACTATGAAAGCAGTGCTATGAGGAAAGTTCATAGCACTAAGTGCCCACATAAAGAAAATGGAGAAAGCTCACATTACAAACTAAACAGCACACCTGCAAGCTCTAGAACAAAACAAAACCAACTCACCCAGGAGTAGTAGAAGATAGGAAATAAATTGAGGGCTGAAATCACCAAAATAGAAACAAAGAAAATAATACAAATAATCAATGAAGCAAAGAGCAAGTTTTTTGAGAAAATCAACAAGATAGACAGACCCTTATCCAAACTCATCAAAAAGCAGAGAGAGAACATCCTAATTAACAAAGACAGAAATAAAAAGTGGGATGTAACAGAAATTCAGAGAATCATTAGGTCATACTACAAAAACCTGTACTCTACAAAATTGGAAAACGTAAAGGAAATGGTCAATTTTCTAGATAGATACCAAAATTAAATCAAGACCAGGTGAGCAATTTAAATAAACCTATAAACTGCAAGGAAATAGAAACTGTCATCAAAAACCTTCCAAACAAAAAAAGCCCAGGGCTGGATGGTTTTAGTGCAAATTCTACCAGAACTTCTAAAACAAGCTAATACCTATACTCCTTAAAGTGTTCCACATAACAGAAACAGAAGGAACATTGGGCGAAATATTTTTATGATGCTACAGTTATCCTGATACCAAACCACACAAAGACCCAACTAATTACAGACCAATCTCATTCAAAAATACTCAATAAAATACTGGCAAACCGAATCCAAGAACACCTCAAAAAATCATCCATCATGATCAAGTTGGCTTCATTCCAGATAAGGAGGTTCAACATACTAAAATCTATCAATGTAATCCATCATATAAATAAACTGAAAAAAAACCCATATGATAATTTCTTTCGATGCTGAAAAAGTATTCAACAAAATCCAATACCCCTTCATGATAAAAGTCTTGAAGAGATCAGGAATACAAGGAATATACCTAAATATAATAAAAGCACCATGCAGCAAGCCAATAGCCAACATCAAATTAAATGGAGAGAAACTCAAAGCGATTCCACCAAAATCAGGAATGAGACAAGGTTGTCCACTCTCTCCATATCTATTCACCATAGTGTTTGAAGTTTTAGCTATAGCAATAAGACAACAAAAGGAGATCAAGGGGATTCAAATTGGAAATAACAAACTTTTTGTTATTTGCAGATGATATGATAGTATATATAAGTGACCCCAAAATATCTACCAGAAAACTCCTACAGCTGATAAATAACCTCAGTAATATGGCAAGATACAGGATCAACTTTAAAAAAATCAGTAGCCCTCCTATATACAAATGATAAAGAACCTGAAAGGGAAATCAGAGAAACATCACCTTTCACAATAGCCACAAATAACATAAAATATCTTGCGGTAACACTAACCAAAGGAGTGAAAGACATATTTGACAAAAACTTTAAGTCTTTAAAGAAAGAAATCAAAGAAAATACCATGAAATGAAAAGATCTCCCTTGCTCGTGGATAGGTAGAATCAACATAGTAAAAATGGCAATCTTACCAAAAGCAATCTATAGATTCAATACAATCCCCATCAAAATCCCAACACAATTCTTCACAGACCTTGAAAGAATAATAATTAATTTTATATGGAAAAACAAAAATACCCAGGATAGCCAAAACAATCCTGTATAATAAAGGAACCTCTGGAAGCATCACCATCCCTGACATCAAGTTGTATTACAGAGCTACAGTAATGAAAACAGCTTGGTACCGGCATAAAAACAGACAGGTTGACCAATGGAATTGAATCAAGACCCGGATATTAATCCACACACCTATGAACACCTGATTTTTGATTAAGAAGCTAAAATTATACAATGGAAAAAAGGAAGTATTTTCAACAAGTGGTGCTGGCATAACTGGATATCAACATGTAGAAGTACGAAAATAGATCCATATCTATCCCCATGCACAAATCTCAAGTTCAGATGGATTAAAGACCTCAATATAAATCCGACCACACTGAACGTGATAGAAGAGAAAGTGGGAAATAGCCTTCAGTTCATGGGCACAGGATACCACTTCCTAAATATAACACCAATAGCACAGACATTGAGAGCAATAATAAGTAAACGGGACCTCATGCAACTGAGAAGCTTCTGTAAAGCAAAGGACACAGTCTATGAGACAAAAAGGCAGCCTACTGAATGGGAAAATATCTTCAGTATGTATATTAGGATATTCGTTCAGTGTGTATTGAAAAAAGAAAGACTTACCTATGGCTGGAGGCTGGGAAAGAGAAGGAAGCCAGTAGAGTATCAGTATTCATCTGTCTGCTCCAGGACTATGGACACAGTATGATTAACTGCCCTTTTCCTACAAGACACAGCTAGAGCAACCCTTGTCATTATGTATTATATTCTCAAACAGTGAGTAAAAGAAACCCTTTCTTCCTTAAGCCACCTCTTGGGTATTTGGTCGTAAGACTGAAAATTGAGTACCAAGAAACACACATTTTATGTGTCATTAACAACCTAGACATCTATCTTCAGGCTCAAAGTGAAAATGTCTAGCATCTAATTCTCTTTTTCTACTTGATGCACACTGATTTGAATTTGGGTTGGTATTATCTCCAGGCTATAGTGGCTTTGAATAAGAATTCTCCCCCTCCCCCGCCTTGCTTAAGCTCAGATGTTTAAACATTGGTCCTAAGTTGGTGGTGCTGTTTGGGAGGGTTAGGAGATGTAGTTTTATTGGTGGAAGTATGTCACTAGGGGTTGGCTTTGAGTAATAAGTATTTTAAGTAATACTGCTGGTTTAGTCTCTCTGTTTGATGCTCATGGTTAAGATGTGAGCTCTCAATTTCTAGCTTTCTGATGCAACTTCCATTTCTGCTGCTTGCTGCCGTACTGTTCCCACCATTTTGTACTGTAACACTCTATCACCATAGGCCAAAATAAACTCTTTCTTCTATGAGTTGTTGTGGTCACCATATTTTATCACATTAAAGAAAAATAGCACAGTCGCCAACATAAGAGATACCTGAATAATTTAAGCCTAAAAACTATCTGCCTTTCACATTGAATGGTTATAGTATTTTTTAGAGTAATGAAGGCTAAAATACAAACAAGAAAGCAAACAAACAAACAAAAAAACCAAACACAGCTTCAGAATAATACAACTAAAAACAAAACTTCTCTTTTCTTTATCTCTCCCTCTCTCCCTCACTCTCTCTCTTTCTCTTTTTCTTTCTTTTTTCATCATGTCTGAAGTCTTTTTCTCTCTCATTTTCCTTTAAGTGTCCCAAGGTATTGATTTACACTGTGGATGGACGTTGCTTGTTTGTTTCCTGGCCACCCAAACTCAAATAATCACATAGAAACTATATTAATTACAACACTGTTTGGCCAATGACTCAGGTATATTTCTACTTAGCTCTTATACCTTAAATTAACCCATTTCTATTAATCTGTGTATAACCATGGGGCTGTGGCCTATTGGTAATTTCTGACATCTTTCTCCTTTGGCAGCTACCTGGCATCTCCCTGACTCTGCCATCTTTCTCCCTGCATTTCAGTTTAGTTTTCCTGCCTAGTTATGTTCTGCCCTGCTATAGGCTGAAGTAGCTTCTTTATTAACCAATGGTAATAAAACATATTCACAGCATAAAGAGAGGAATCCTACATCATCTCCCCTTTTCTGTCTAAATAAAAAGAAAGTTTTAACTTCAGCATAGTAAAATTACATATAACAAACTGGTAACAAGCAAGAATTACACTTATAAGATTTATAACTAATTTATCTCTTATCATAACTAAGGAAAACTATAACTATTTGTCTTCAACTCCCATCAAGGACCCCAGAAGGATATAATATTACATAAGTAAACAGGAAGTACAAATAAGCAACTTTTAAAACTCTAGAATTGACAAAGACTTCTCATTGCCTGAGCAGTCACCCAAAGTTCTTCTGTAATGTTGGGGCATTTATCTTCAGCCTACAGGCCCATATTATCTGGAAGACTTTTCCATGAAACAGGAAATTTGAAGATCTGTTCTGCCTTGTACTGACAAAGTTAATCAGTTACTTTCTTCTGTGTGCTGAAGAATGCCAGGCAGTTTCTTCTATGAAGCAGGAACCCTGAAAGACTATTCCATCTTTTGGAAAGTTCTGCAGTCACTTTTCTGTTAGTCTTGCATGTCCAGTTCATACAGCATACCATCAAGCAGTCCAGGCAAGAACAGTTTCTTGCCCAAATGCCTAGCATTGTCACACTTAAGGCAAATTCCATTACGAGTTTCTTCAATGCCCATCAACCTGTCTGCCAGAAGTAGACATGTCTCACTGTCGAGAGAACTCTAAGTTCTTAAAACCTTTTAAATGCCATATTCTGTAGGTCTTTGAAGTGTTGAAGATTATCTGTCTAACTGGAATATATCTCTGTATATCCAGAAAAACTAACATAACTACAGTTTAGCTATTATAGGTGACTATCTATTAATCTTTATTTCTTAGCTATATATTACATTTTAAATTTTAAATGAGCTACACAAACACCAAACAAGAGTAGAAATACATATACACAGTATAACAAAATCTACCTTAAATTTGTATACATAGATGAAGATCCATACCAATGCAGAATATTTTTACCTTTATATGAAAATGACTGTGACCATTAATCACTTATATTCAACCCCCTTTAAATGAAAACAAACACTTATAAACAATCATTTTGGGAATTTGGATGTAGTTTTCTCCAAACTGCATCCTGCTGTTTGTTGCGTAAAGATTTTAGGCTTCATGGAGACCTTTCAGGGGGATGTTATTCAAACCACTTTAGCCTGGAAGGAATCCAGTTTCTCAGCTTCTGTGGAAACAAAAGCAGAACTTCTTTTCTAAAGTAACATGTCCTTAGATTCAACTTTTGAAATCAAAGTACCTTTAAAATATAGATGTTGCTTTAGCTTAACAGTCCCCGTAATCAAATGTCTCTCTGCAGTCAAGTAATTCAAAGAAAACACAATAATATACATAATCCAGACTCTCTGTGTATATTCCATTTCTACATGGCTTATTTTTCATCATTCACAGTCAGAAAATTCAAAGAAAACACAGTAATAAGCATAATCTAGACTTTGTGTATTTTCTGTCTTTACATGGCTTACTTTTTTTACTCTATTGTTTTTAATACTTATTTTATTATCTTTACTCCTTTAATCTATGACTGCCTGTACTCTAGTCTATACTCTTTTTTCTCTCTCCCACAAGTCTATGTATATTTTTTGAACACTCTGTGATCCATTAAGAGGTTTATTTTTGTTTGGATCTGTCTTTATTGAGTATCATTTTCTGACCAGAAGTGCCTTTTTTTTCCCCTAAATGTTACTCAGGTGTGGCTAGGACCAACTCTGTGGCCTTGCCTGTTTGCTCTGCTCAGTCCAACATTGTGGAGGTATGTTCCCTGCCTCTGCAAGCCATGCTTACTGCCCCAGCTCCAGGGATGCAGCTGGTCTATGTTGCCATTAAGCAACTTGTAGCACTCTGCTCACAAACCTCATTTAGTTGCAGGACCTCTCAAAAGAGCCAGATCTGCTGTCTCTTAAAGAAACTATTTAGGTTTTTTGCTGCTAATGCTGAGTCAGGAAAGCTTCTTTTAAAGGAGCTGTGCCTCTGCTCACTGCCACCAAAGACAACCTATCTGAAACAAAAATGCAGCTACCAAGAAGCTCTGCTTGGCTCCCTTTTTTGTTTGTCTAGAAACCCTCTTTTTTTTTAAGCTTTTTTAGGTCTTATGTGGATCCATGCCCCAGAAGGTAGGCACTATTTTGTTGCTGTACAAAAGTGTTCCACAATAGTCTGGAATGGAATATAACAAAGGTTTATTTATTTGGGGTAGTGATCTGCAGGCCTCTTCATGCACTGGGAACTGGAACTGAATCCAGCAACCAAAAGGCCTGTGCACTCTTGTCATCTGCATTTATAGTACATGAGACCATGCCCAAAGAGGGCTGGTATCTTAAAGGTGATTGGCTGAAGACGTTCCCACAGCAATACACTGATTAAATTGGGCTTCTTCAATAATGGCAGGATTTTCCTGGCAAAAAGAGTTACTCAATGCAAGAAGTCAATTAATGGGGATTTTAATTTGAAATTATGATAAAACATTAAGATATGATATTAAAATTACAATATGATAAAATATTAAGACAAAAGCAACTTAAAAATGAAGGATTGAGTTTGCTCACTTTACTGGATTCAGTCTATCATGGTGGGGGAGTCACAGCAGGCGCTTGAGATAGGTGATCACATTACTTCCCCAGTCAGGAAGCCATCGGGGATGAATCTCACACCCAGTTTACCGTCTACTCTTCATTAATTTCAGGGCCCCCCTACATGAATGGTGCTAACCACAGTTAAGATGGATTTTCCCACCTCAAGAAACCTAATCTAAATAATCTCTCACAGGCATGCCCAGAAGATAGCTAGATAGTCTTTGACAGGCATTGTGAAAGGCTCTTCTCCAACATGATTCTAGATCCCAATGAATATTATCCATTACAGCTTCTGACCCTGTATGTCACACATTCTTACCAAAGCTTTTCTTGTAAGTTTTCATACAGCTTTTCACAAATTAGAGAATGATCTTGCAGTTTATGGGTCAAAAAAGAGCTAAATGTTAAAATATTTGTTTAGTTCTTTATTCCCTTGTGTTGGCTCTGGATGACGAGTAATTGTAGCCTTAGGCTGATTTGTTGCCTAATATTCTCCAATATAACTATAAATGTCTTGACAGATTTAACTAGAAGAAAGCAGGATCTCTGTCTCTCTCCCTCTGTAAACAGAGTTGTGTGAACTATGCAAATAAGCAGCCACATAAGAATGCCATGTTTGTCTTCCTGGCTACAGCTTTCCCTGCAGGGTAACTCCAGCTAATTTAGTAATTAGTGGTAGAAAGCTAAAAATCTGCAAGCTAATTTACACATAAGAAAACTATGTTTAAAATGACATTAACTCAATAGGTTTCTGTGTGAGACTTGGTACACAGCTGTTCCATCCCCTTGGCTATGTCCCCTGCGGTGCTTTGAAATGGGAAAGGGCATTAGGAGCTGGCTTGAAACAAGAGGCACACCAAGGCTGAGGCAGTTGAGATAGAAATTGTCCTCTTCGGTGCAGCTGCAATCCTAATTTGCTATCCCACTGATTCGAGACAGTATTAACACATGCTAAATAGTAATGACAGCAATTCCGCTCAATTATTGAGTGCTCACCAAGTCTAGGTCATGGACATAGATACTTATATATATTATTACATCTCCCTTCCCTCTTCTCCCTTCTCCCTTCTACTTCTCATTCTTCTTCTGTTCTCTCTCCTCAGTTTTTTCCTTATTTCCATCTTTCTTATTTACCTTAAAAATTGTCATCCCTATTTTATTG
Source organism: Ondatra zibethicus (assembly GCA_004026605.1). Taxonomy (NCBI): domain Eukaryota; kingdom Metazoa; phylum Chordata; class Mammalia; order Rodentia; family Cricetidae; genus Ondatra; species Ondatra zibethicus. The sequence continues at coordinate 28,632 of PVIU01014883.1, read as the reverse complement.
ACAAGAAAATAGTGGTTCTGAGAGTTTAACTAACTAACTAACTCATCTAAAATCACACACTTACAAATATGAAGGTATTTAGCCTAACCTTTTAATTATAATGTACTTTATTTATTATAATACCTCACTTCTGGAGGTGAAGTTTTGTTACTCTTATTGAAATGAAAATGAAATTTATGCCCTGTCAATGTTGAAGCATGCATGGGCAGCCCATACATGGCAGTTCTGTTGAACTTGTCCATATTGGGTTTTATGGTATGAGCTGATGAGGACAACTGACTAGGTCTCTTCCTCAAGAGGGTACCAGATCTCATTACAGATGGTTGTGAGCCATCATGTGGTTGCTGGGAATTGAACTCAGGACCTTGGGAAGAGCAAATAGTGCTCTTTACCTCTGAGACATCTCTCCAGCCCCTTGTTACTCTTACTACAGCCAACCAACTGTAACAAAGTGAGTTATTGTTGTCAGAAATTTTATAGGCATGCTACTATTAATATCAGGATTGTTTTTAAAGGGTTGAACCACCTTCAAACACCAGAAATCTTTGCAAGAGTAGACAGTATCTGATGACTTTTTCTCTCTTCACCTTTTATCTTTAATCTAACCCAAGAGGACATTCATCCTTAAAATAAAAGGAATCTGACTAAAGTGACTTCTACTTTGGCTCCTCTTCCTTGGCCTGTCAGCCTCATTTAACATTGTAGATTCCTTCCTATTTCTGGACATTCTTTCCTTGATCGTTCCTTGATCTTTCCTTGATTCTTGATCGTTGAGACACCACATACTTCTGTTCTTTCAGTTCCCTCAGTGTCCCTACTTGACCAATTCCCGTTGTGGTCAGCAGTATTTTTCATGTTTTAAGAATTGAAACTCTGGGGATTGAGAGACAGATCAACAAGTAAAGTTCTTGCCACACAAGCACAGGACCTGGGTTCCATACCCAAGTCTCATATAGAAAAAGGCTACATAATGGTCACAGCTGTAATCCTAGCACTCGGCAGGTAGAAGCGGGAGAATTCCTGGTGCTTGGTGAGCACCTAATTTTGCCAGATTTCTTAGTTTCAGGTTCAGAGAGAGACCCTGTCTCAAAAACTAATTTGGAGAGTGACAACAGAAGACATTTGACATTCACCCCCGTTCTTAACACTCATACGTACATAAACTCAAATATGCAAGTTGAACACACACACACACACACACACACACACACACACACACACACACACACACACACACACTTCAAATTGTCATGTTCTCATAGGTTCAGTGTTTGGACATTCTGTTTTCTTTTACTTTCATGTTATACTTTTTAAGACGTATTGATTCAATTCTCAACATTTCACAAATCCACTTCTTACCATCTTCCTGTCACTTTCATTTCCCCTGTCCTCTCTACTATATCAGGGGTTCTCAACACATGGGTCCTCTGAAACCATTGGATAATACAGCTATTTTCATTATAATTTATGGCAGTATCAAAGTTACAGTTATGGAGTAGCAGTGAAAATAATTTTATGGTCAGGGTCATCACAACATGGGGAAATACTTTAAAGGGTTGCAGCATTAGGAAGGTGAACCACGGCACTGCATTCTCTTGATTTGCCTTTTGCTGTAACCTCTTTACTGGCTTCCTTCTACTTATATGTTCCTCTAGGGCCTAGTTTTTATTTAGTTTTATGTGTCTAAGTGTTTTGTTATATGTATGTATGTGTACCTTATATGTTCCTGGTTCCTTTGTTGGCCAGAAAAGAGTATTTGATAGTCTGGAACTGTAAATAGAAATGGTTGTAAGCCACCATGTGCTTACCAAAAACCCAGGTCCTCTAGAAGAGCAGTAACTGTTTTTAACCACCGAGTCATCTCTCCATTCCGAGATCTACCTTTTCCTGTAGCAGACAAGATGGGCCTCTTAAACCACAAGTCAAACAGCAGTTTCCTGACTGAGACCCTACCTGGTTTTCACAGTGTGCTTAGCATTCAAGTAAGGATGCATGTCACATGATCTCACATTTGTCCCTCTCCCTTACTCTAACCCCTCTGTCACTGTTTCCTCTTTCTTTTTATTCTCATAATGGAATTTCAAGCTTTCTTCTAAACCATGGCCTACCTTCAAACTCTCTCCACTTAGGTTTTCATACAGAGAATGCTTTTTAACTTATAAACTTATGAACTATGACACCTCCTCCACAGTTGTCCTTAGAACCCAGCTGTAAATGGACTCCAGCCTTTCTTTTTATTCTTTCACCTTTTACCCTGCTAAACTTGCATCATTAGAATAACCATATCGAAAATTGTATATATTGTCAATGTATTGAATTATTAATTGTATGTTTTCTCCAATAACATATGAAATGGGAAGATGTTAACTGTTCTTCATGTTTCTACTTTCTCAAAACATAGAAGAAAGCAAATATTAAAAAATACATTTGAATTGATAACTAAATACGGTTTTACAAAATAATTGTATGTGTCCTGTTACAGACTTTCTCAGCCTACAAGTATCCCTCCACATCTCACATGCTCTGACAGTTTTTCAATATACTTCCATACCCTACCATTTGAAAACAGATTTTCTTAAGACTCTTCTTTTATTTCTTTCCATACATCTGAGCATCTATCACACAGCAATTAGAAAGGAACAATGAATGGGGCAAGCATTTCATGACACAAATATTCATTAAGCCCCTTTGGTATCTTAGAATAAAAGAAGGATGGGAGATGAAAGCAAAACAAAGGCAGTTATACCATGAATTAAATTGAATCATTTTATGAAAGTCTACATGTAATTTAGGGAATTTCTGAGCCATCAAATGTGCTTTATTAAGAAATACACACCATTATGTGATCATCAGTAAAAAAAATAATGTGATTGCCATCCAGGGGGATTACTATGACAAAAATGAAACTGCAGAAAAACATCTATGGTAGGCACTGTTGCTATAGGGAAGGAAGGGCAAAATGTGGTCAACCTGGTGGTCTTGAAGGTTAGTTATACTAGATAGTAAATATCTGTGAGCTGGGTATGTGTTCTGAGCAGTAAACAGTCTTAAAGAGCTTTACATTTCAAAACTAGTAATTTGAATACTATTAATATAGATAGAAGTATAGGATAAATTAGGGAAAGGGCATTTCTGCTATAGAAATATGGACTGACATAGTCTATATGCATAGGGATATTTGTCCTATGGACACTAACTATACTAGATAGAATAATAGTCCTTCAAATATATGTACTCAATCCCAGAACCTGTGACTTCATTTGTGGCAAAAGGGACTTTGTAGATATAAATTGGATAAGGACTTGGATTGAGGCATTGATCATGGATTACTGAAGTATAGGGTTGTTGTAACCACAAGCCTTTAAATGTAGAAACATTTTAAGGGAGACAGATGTGGCATTGTCAGTTTTGAAGATGGAGTGAAAAATAATCATGCCAAAGAGTGTGGGATTCTCTAGAACCTGAAAGAAGCAAACATTTTCTCCTAGAAGCCACAAACAGGAATGCAATTCTAAGAACACCTTGATCTGAACCTAGTGAGACACTACAGGATCTGCCCCAGGAACCCAGAGCAGAGCACAGGCAGGTTTCCAGAGTGGCCGCAGTGTAGAACCAAAACCACATGGCTGGGTGCACCTCTCTGCATGTCTTTCACTCACTCTCTCTAAAGACTGCCTTCTCTGCCGGTCTTGTTTTCATCTCTGAACAATGGATGCTTACATTTGTTGATTCTTCCAGCTAATGCATATTTGCGTAAAGAGAGATGGCATTTCATTCTTGACTTTATTTCCAAAACTTCTGTTCAAAAACTCTAATTATTCCTGCTTACAACAGTCATTTAAGTCCCAGAAAATAGACTTTTAGAGTTAACTGAACTGGATGGCATTGAATGCCCATGAGGGTGGAGTGAAACTGGAGAATATCATTTTCAAAAGAACAATAAAGTAAGAGAAACCAAACAAAGCAAAAGGACAGAGTTCATTACCAGTCTTGTTTCTTTTTGTGAAGGTGCCGGTTCTAGTGGTCCAACCACACAACCATTCTCGTAAATACTATATGCAAAGCTCTGATAGTGACTAAGCCCCACCCAGGAGGGGCAACATCAAGACCCAGGTTTGCTCTGCTCATATTGCTAACATAAAAGTTATGTTCTCAACAAAATCTACAGTTACAAGTGTGCAAATGGCCATGAAGAAGCTCAAGTTTACAAAGATACACCAGCTAGGTATAGATGAATGAATAAGAGACATGAAATCTTTGTAAGGTCATCTATGATTGACAGTACATTGAAGCCAAGCTTCAAAGGAAAAGTTGATGAAACAAGAATGTAGACTCCAGTCAGAGAAAATCACATATGTAACAGTATACAGGCAAAAGGAGTTTGCATTTTATAGGAACCAAATGATAGGCAGTGAAGCCAACTTTGAAGCAATGATGGAATGGTAATGTGAGAAGAAAATAGGAAGATAAAGACCAAAAGATGCCATGGCAATACACCATGCCAAAGCTCACGATTTTATAGTTAGGCAATGTTTCAAGTAGATATTGCTCCAATCTTTCCACTTAATTACAGAGCCTTACATGGACCATGGCAGATTTGTTTGGAGGTTTTAGGAGAGAAGTACAACTACTCATAACTGTGACCCAAGAATGATCCTCCCCTATTATGGAAAGTTGTCCTCTTCATCCGAGCACACAGCTTCAGGAAGAATATACATGGAACAGTGAGGGAGGAAGGAACAACATGCAAAGCCATCTAGATCAGCCACATCAGTCCATGTGATCTATGGAGTAACAGATGTCACTGGTAAAACTTCTGCACGTCAACAGAGCCTTGCATGTAGCCTTATGAATCAGCTTGACAGACACTGAGAAGTCTTGACTTTTGTACCATCTCCTTATGGTTCTTGAATATCTTAAATAATAATGACTATTTCCGAAGACAAACCGAAATGGAGCACTCTGCGATAATATTGTTTTTAGAGAACTCAGGGTATGCTGCTTGTCTGTTCTGAAACCCAACACAGGAAGAATAATAAATTATGTTTTTTTTTCAAATTCAAAAGTCTGAAAGTTAATAAACTTATTAAGCTGTCACATATCACTGATGTTCGCATCAGCATAGTCTGTGTTTCAATTAACCTTTTGACCACCGTTTCTATATCACAATAAAGAATGCTTGTAAAGGAACAGATTGAATAGAGGGTGTTCCCAGCTTCAGCCCCCAGGCAACACTTGGTGCTTTGTTTATACTTATTTTGAAATATAAAAAAGACATTTCTCCTAGGAAGAATGTTGGAAGTTTGGGTTTACCTGCCAAATGGCTACTGATTGTCAGTTTGTCTTCCTGAAATGTTGCCAAAGTTAGTTAAATGAGAGTTTACAACCACTGACTTTCTATTCACCAAATCTAGTTACATTGGCACTCAACTGGAAACAAAGGCATATATAACAGTGATTTACTGTACAGCATTGATGTCTAGATAGTAAAATAAATAATCATTACTTTTGAAAAGCATAAAGTAACTATCATCTGTGAGGAGAAGAAATAGTCCTCAGGAACACACTGGAAAACAGTGCTCTCTGCACTGTGAGGGACAGTCACAGGTGTCTTTACCAGCCTTCCATCACACCTTGTCAGGGAAATGTTTGCTCAAAGCTGACTTAGATTAGTCTGGGTGCAGACATAGGAACAGAGTCATAGTGCAGAGAACTCCTTAGCAATCTGCAAATCAAGGATATTGTCTGGAAGATTTAAACATTCCTAGATAGTCATCAGGCAGGCACTAATGCCTCATGTTCCTTTAAAGGGAATTCTTGATTCTTCCCTAAAATATTTTGTAAAATACGCCACTGAACTAAATCTTTTAAAGGTACAACATAGACCAAGATTGATAACAAATTAGCACGTTTTCTTCTTAAAACACCATTATTTGCTTAACTTCTATTTTTCTACACATCAAATTAAAAGATACTTCTTCAACATTTAATCAAAAACACTGGACAACTGAGAAACAAGAAAAATGTAAAATCCTCTTGAGAAAGTCAATTAACAAAAACAGATGCAGAAATGAGTCAGATAATAGAAACTACAGAAAAATACAGACTTGGAAACAGTTTTAACAAGTATTGTAAGTAAGAATATCAAGGTTTTCAGCAATGACAATAACAACACCCTTATGGTAAAAACATATCTTATGACATTAATCTTCACCCCTACTGACAAGCATTCATTGCTCTGGATAGTACTATAGACTGGAGGAGGAAAGTAATTCTCCTTTTTCCCCAGTTACAAAACCTGTGACCTACAACAGAGACCTACCTACAACATATAGTGGTAAAATAGTGGCATAAATGTTGTGGGAGTAACCAACCACTTTCTGATTGGATTTAAGGTCCACTCCATAAGATAGAACCCATACACGATGCTGCCAAAATTGTCAAGAATCTGAGACTAGATGTGTCATGGGCCTAGGGGAAAAGCTACTACTAATATTCTGCTAAAGGAACATAGCAATAAAATGACTCCAATTGACATATTACTAAACCCATAGATCAGAGCATCACTCAACCCTCCTTAGAGAAGGTTATTTTTACAGTAGATGGGAATTAACACAGAGACCAATAGCTAGATGATGTTCAGAAAGTAAGAGACTCTGGGAACTCTGTCCTAAATCAGATGTCCTCATCAAATCCTCCACCACTCAAGGCTCAGGTATCTATGTGGAAGAGGAGTTGGGAAGATTAAGACACAGAGGCTTTGGATGACACCAAGGAAGTAGTGTTTTTCAGACACCACAGGACTGGTTCACATTTGAACTTACAGTGACTGTGTCATCATGTACAAACTTGCACAGATTCAAACCAGACAAAATTCCAGCACTGAGCAGAGGAAGTAAAAGCAAAAATCCACCCCTAATCAAGAATGTTTCCTTTATGAGGTCTATGCTAATGTGCATTTATTGTTTCTATGTTTAGTTTTTCTTCTAAAAGATAATGCTTTGAGTGCAAGATTCTGCCTTCTTGATTCCCACCATATTACTATGTCTTGGTAGAAATGACATGTAAAATATTTGTTAATTGGAAAATGAGGTTCAAGAAGCTAGTGAGACTAAGAAAGTTAGGTCCTACATCTGTGAATTGGGGCACTCTAGACTTTTGGGTACAATTCTGCAAAGCTCTGTCTGATGGAGCGGCCCTCTGAACAAATGCATTTCTGCTGCATTTTATAAAGCTGTTACCTGGGAGTGTCTACTGTATCAGCAGCCCTTCTCCTCCGGGAATATCTACCTTCTCACTGGATGCTCAAGCATGAAAATCTTCTGTGTCTGCACATAAGCCAGTTTCTGATGAAAACAGCTATCAGGACTTCCAGGAAATCCAAAATGTTGCATACGTCTTATTGATAAAGAGTTCTCAAGAGATGGGTAGTGTCCTTGCAGTGTTCTCAATTGAAGGATTACAACTCAATCTTTTATCCTTAGTTGTAGTTGAAGGCTGTGTTGAGTCAGAACTTCCAGAGAGACGGTGCTGAGATCACAGATAGACATACAGACAGACAAACAATGTCTTTTGGTTTCTAAGTTGAGAGGCTGATGTAATTATGATCTCTTACCAATACAGAAATGTCTTTTGACTCTGTTCAATTTTAAATCTGTTGAACAAAAATGTTACATTTTTTTTAATTAGGCTAGTATTTTAGGGGAAGAGGCAGAAATAGAAGCAGAGTGAGGGGGGAAGGAAGAGATTGATTCACACAGAGTCTTATCTACATTCTATACTTTTCTCCCCAGAAAACTTTTGCATGATAGTAAATAATGCATTGGTAAAAGCCCACTGAATACTTTTGTCACAAACCACCCACACAGAAACATTTCCTTTTTGTCTTTAGTGTGAATCAATATAGATGAACTCACCCTTATGAGGTGTTGAAGGGTAAATATGTTTGACGATTAGACGTTTGTGCTGCAGCTCACTGGGGCAGTACAAGTAGACAAAGTGACAAATTACTTATTGGGAACATTTCCCTCATTTCTTAGGCACTTTCTGCCACCAGTTATTTCAGGGCTACGCAAGGCCGAGCTGATGCTTCTTTGCCAAATCACCTTGTTTAAGTCTCCATAAAACATTGCTGCCATCAGCAGCTAGGAACGTTGGGAACTAATTTAGAGCTGATATAATTTGCAAGTGATTTATCAATGCAAGTGGGTGGTTTTATTAAATAGCTGCAGAGAACTTGTTTTAAAAGGACAGGAACAGAGAGGCTATGTTACCTTTATCTATCTTCTCTCCAGTCCCTATCCACTCTTTTTATTCCTTTCCTGATGTAGTTATTTAAACTCTATGTTGAAGGATATGAGCCAACACTATCCTATGAGTCAGTTGATGAACTTCATTAATTTACACATCAGCTGGAAGAAACAGAAAACTCAAGGAGGTTTGGACAGAGTATGAGAAAATTTTTCAATGTACAGGAAAGGAAAAGGCCAACTTCGGAGGGCTGCAGCCAACTTGTGTAAGGAGCGCTTCCTGTAGAATTTCATAATTTTATTTAACACTGAGCATATGAAATGGGTATATCTGTAATTTTGAATAAATGCATATATTTATATCCAAGTCACCCCAAATTCCCAAGGCATGCTAGTATGTCCTCACTACTAGAAAGGTAGGAGGAATGTAAGCTTGAACCAATCTGTTTGTTTCAGGGAGGTCACAATCAGTCGGTGTAGAGGTTATTCTGAGAAACACAGCAAGACACAAAAGGTTGTGGATGTAGTTCAGGGGAAGAGTTCTTTCACAGCATACATTACACCTTATATTCAAATACCAAGACTGGAAAAAAAACCCAAAGGCTAATACTTGTTCATTTTTCCAACCATCATATATAAGCATCAATATTTTAAGCAGCATGTTAAAATTTTGTAATACAAAGAAGACTACATCAAAGCTTTGCAGAGGTGAACCACACGGTATTTAACATATTATTGGAGACTAGTGACACAAGGTTGTAATGGAGTTTCTGGGTGGACCTTTTATGTGGATCGAAAGTCTGAGGAGTCTTGACAAATAGGTATAATTTTAGGCTAAAGTCTGGGCATTGCATCCTCATCCATGACCTCACCTTTCAAATACATAACTTAAGAAGGCAGGGAGGATGGAATCAGTTTGATGGAGCCAAAGAGGCTTCCAGGAACAATGAAGGCTTTAAAACTCACCAAGTTAGTGCATGTGGAATGATTATTATCTTCTGGGTACATGTTCTTTACTGTTCACATCAACTCAAGGAGATTTTTCTATGGTTGGATACATGAGCTTCATAAAGGCACATTTACATCATAAATGATTACTTGGGTTAATCATGGTAAATTTTTTAAAATCACAGATTTTTGAATAAGTCATTTAGCCCCTGGAAAGGAGAGAGCTAATAAATTTAACTGACTTTTCTGAGGAAGAATCATCACTGTTAATGTTTGGCTCTGAAATTGTCCTTTAAGCTTTGAATTTATTTATATTTTCATTCAGGGTTTTGTATTTCTTGAAATCAGCAGTGGAAAACGTGGGGTCAAGCATGATGAAGAACTCAGAGAAGTTCCTGTGTTTGCATATGTAAAGAATAGCCAGTCACTGACCTTCGGATTCATGGACTTTTCAAACTGTGGACTAATCTGCAAAATCAGATAATGTTCCCTGATTCCTTGGAAAGAGTTCTATTGGTTAGCGTTTGTGTAAAACATGTAATTACTTAAAGAAATAGATATGAATTGTTGAAAGGTGGCTGATTTAAAATCTTTAGTATTTTTGTTTTCTAGTCCCATTTGGTCTATGGCATTAAGGGGATATATTCCTTGTCCTCCTCTACAAAATTTTCCTCAGTAAGATTTTTCCCTGATGTCTAAAAATGTTGAACATTTCTTTGTTTCTCAGTCATTTGAGATTCCTCTGTTGATAATTCTCTGTTTAGATCTGTACAACATTTTTTATTAATTGTTTTCTCACTTTATACACAAGCCCCAGTTCCCCATCCCTCCACTTCTCCTGCCTAGCCCACCTCCCCCTATCCCATCCCCATCCACTCCTCAGAGGGGGTGAGGTCTCCCTTGGGGAGTCAATAAAATATGGTATAGCAACTTGAGTCAAGACCAGGGCCCTCCCCCACACCCTCTCCACTATATCAAGGCTGAGCAAGGTATTCCACCATAAGGAATAGGTTACAAAAAGTCAGTTCATGCACTCAGGATAAGTACTGGCCCCACTGCCAGGGCCCCCCAACAGATGAAACCACATAACTATCACCCACATTCAGAGCACTTAGTTCGATCCTTTGCAGGATCCTGAGCTGTCAGCCCAGAGTCTATGAGCTCCCACTAACTACTGTCAGCTGTCTCTGAGGTTTTCCATGAACATGATCTTCACCCCCCTGCTTGCTCATATGATCCCTCCTTTCTCTCTTCAACTATGCTTCAAGAGTTCAGCCCAGTGCTTGGCTATGGGTCACTGTACCTGCTTCCATCAGTTACTGGATGTAGGTTTTGTGATGACAATTACGGTAATCACTAATCTCATTGACCTTTCCACTATTGCTAGGAATCTTAGCTGGGGTCATCCTTATGGATTTCTGGAAATTTCTGTACCACTTGGTTTCTCCCTAACCCCTTAATGTCTCCCTCCCTCCATCAAGAGATCTCTTTCACTGCTCCTTCTTGCCACCCCTCCCCCAACTAGGCCATTTCAAGTCCTCATGTTCCCATTCCCCATCCACTCCCTTTTATTCCTATTCCCAGTTTACCCAGGAGATCTTAACTTTTTTCCCACATGGAGTGCTCCATGTGCCTCTTAGGGTTCTCATTTTTATCTAGCTTCTCTGGGTTTGTGGTTTGTAGCTTGGTTACCCTTCATTTTATGTCTAATATCTACTTTTGAGAGAGTACATACTGTGTTTGTCTTTCTGGGTCTGGGTTACCTCTCTCAGAATGTCTTTTCTCTAGTTTCATCCATTTGCATGTAAATTTTAAGATCTCATTGTTTTTTATTTTACTGCTAAATAATACTCCATTTTGTAAATGTACCACATTTTCTTTATCCATTCTTTGACTGATGGGCATCTAGGTTGCTTCCAGTTTCTGGCTATTACAAATAATGCTTCTATGAACATAGTTGAGCAAATGCCTTTATGATATGATTGTGCATCCTTTGGGTTTATGCCCAAGAGTGGTATTTCTGGGCCTTGAGGTAGATTGATACCCCAACCCCACAACTGACAGAGGACTAATATCCAAATATATAAAGAACTCAAGAAACTGTGCTCCATTTTAACTGGGTTATTTAGTTTGTTGATGTCTAGTTTTTTGAGTTCTTTATCTATTTTGGAGATCAGTCCTCTGTCAGATGTGAATTTGGTGAAAATCTTTTTCCATTGTGTAGGCTGTCATTTTGTTCTATCTATGATGTCCTTTACCTTACAGAAGATTTTCAGTTTTATGTGGTCCAATTTATTAATTGTTGATCTTAGAACCTGTATTATTAGTGTTCAGTTCAGGAAGCTGTCTCCTGTGCCAATGTGTTCAAAGCTATTACCCACTTTGTCTTCTATCAGCTTCAGTGTATTTGGTTTTATGTTGAGATTTGTAGTTTATTATGCCGTGTTTGGCAGATGTCCTGCTTTTTTCTTGGGGAAGCAGAAAAGTTGTATCTGGGGAAAGGGGAGGTGGCAGGGAGAAACTGGGGGGAACTGCAATCAGGATGTAATATATAAAAGAATAATAACAAAAAATTTAAATGGTTTTTCCAGACTTATGTTTTAATTCAGCAATTTCATACATCTTTACAGCTTATATTCAAAAATGAAGTGTGTGTGTGTATGTAAAGTAAACATCATCACCTATAAACACAATATGCAAATATTTACTGGACATAATTGAGAAAGTTCTACAGAGGCAGAACATTGGAGATCCTGGGTAGATTCCTTGCTCAAATATCAGCACTGTCTCCCATGAATTACTAACTAGTCATGCAGTTGGTTGGTTTATTGAATGCAAGATGTGTAAGTCTTAGATTTGACCACTTATAATTTACCAGTACAGAATATATGTGACTTTTCTAGATTCTCAATTCAAAGAATGGATAGATCAATTAAAAATTTGTTAAAAACCCAAGTAGGAGAGCTTCCTCTTGACTGGCTCTCCTATTTATGTCCTCTAATCAACTGCGTGGCTATGCAATAAGAAGTAAGGGCAGGGTGACTATGTCTCAACTGGAACAGTTGTAAAGACCAGGAGGCGGGCAATATTCTGACGTGAACAGGAAAGAAAAAGAATTCAGTTAGATCCTCAACTTTCTTCATTTCACCCTAGAATCAAGTGGATTAACTCCAGGGTCAGGGATAATGGAAGAAATTTGGACATCATGATTCATGGTTAGATTGTTCTCGCCTATATTATCAAATATTTCATGTTAAATAATATGATTTTGTAATATATGAAAAGATAAAAGCTGAGGAATTATGTTTTTTTTTCTAAGTAGAAGAAGAAACATAGGTTCCAAAGGAATAAGCAACCTGATCTAAACATGCAGATCTAAACAGGCTCTTCACTTTTAGAACCCAGGCTTATGTAGGACTGTTATCTTTTAATTCCCTCAGATGACTGGGCATTATGGTAGTAATCTTAATATTCAGAAGGCAAGAATATCATGTTTCCAAGGTTGGTTTTGGCTACAGAGCAAGTTCAAAGCCAACCTATGTTATATTAGACCCTGTCTAAAAAGAAAGAAACAAGCAACCAATAATGGAAACAACAATAATGAAAAACCAAGCGAGTAAAATTCTCAGATAGACACTATAATGAATAAGATAGAGTTCAAAGTCAAGTCAGTTGGGAATTATTGATCCTGAAATCATGTTAAGTCAAGAACTCTGTGATATATGAACTGGATCTTGAGAGGAAAAAGAAAGGAATGTAGGAAGTATTTTAAAAAAATGTTTTCACTGTATCAGAGATTGCATTAACATCTGGAAAGGAGTATATTAAACCCATATTAACTTGCTCTTTAAATTTGGAGTTAATAATAGCAATCTGGTAGGAAACACCATCAAGAGAAGAGTTGTGACTATAATTTCTGATTTTTAATTGCTTTGAGATTCAAGTCAGAACTTAGGTATCTGGCCATTTTTAATTTCTTTCTGTGGTCAATGAAAGTAAGATTTCAGTTCAATAGAAAATGGATTTAGCATTGATTCTCTGTACATTTAAGTCCATGATAAAGCACATAAACAGAGAAGCTGCTTTCAATAGCAGAAATTAATATGAATTATAAAGCAACTGAGTAGGAACTATATAAGTAGATTTCTCATTTGGAAAGAAAAATGTTAGATGTTTGTTCCATAGAGTTTACTGATTAAAAATTGGCGCTATGATCAGATAGCTATAAACTCTAATGGGAACCACTCTGGCTTATCAGAAACAACTTCTCTGACCTGAAATTTTCACATTTTAAAGTAGAGATTATTCTAGTGTCTATCGTGTTATTATAATGAGAATTGAAGGGATGCTACCCACACACAGAGCCTAGTGTCTGCCATTGTGTTCTAATCCCCTTCAGTGAGTTTTTTGTTTTTATCACTATGAATACCATTAAGCCAGTGCATAAAAGATAACAACATATTTGAGCAATTCAAACCAAGACACTTTTCCACTGTGGTTTAAACTCATTCGTATACCATGAAAAGTTCTGTAAATGGGAAGGCTTTTTTAATAAGAAGTCTTCCATGTTCACTTTACACTAACCTTAAATAATAGCACAATTACTGACTCTCTTACTCAACAGCTTTTTCCAGGAACGTGGCACCAAGACATACTTAATAAACTGACTGGATTTTTCTTTGTATTTTTGCTCTGGTGCAAAAATAGGTAAGATTCAAAACGGATGTCAAAAGATGCACAACTGGGACTTGTGATCCTTAGATATCTGCAGATCACTGTCATAAAACTATTTAATGCAATGATGATGATTGTATTTCATCAAATGTTGGCACTCCCATAAAGTTTTAATGTGTCAGAATGGATGTTCTGGCATTGTTTTATGACTCAATGTTCATACTAGAATCAAGGAATGCAGCATTAATATGCTGTTCAAAATGTCAGGGCAGAAGTAGACCAGATGTCCCAAAGTTTTGTTACCCTTGGAACAGAAGGCAGCTATTCCTTATTTGACAAGCACCTATTGAGCCTTTCTTGTATATCAGAGATTGTCCCAGATATATGATTATAGAGACAGAAACATATACTATATTTTCACTCTTTGGGCTTACATTCTGGTAAGCACAGTTGGAAAAAATAAGCAAATAGTCTACAGAGTAATGCATTTCACAAAGAAAGTAAAGTGGAAATTGCTACTAGATAGTGACCATGATGAATCATGTCGTATCATGAGAACTTGTTTTTTTGTGTAATAGCTAATTGTTCCTGAAATTGCATCAATTAGCTTAAAGAGCAGAGGAGTCTTAAGAAGTAAAATAAGACTTGTGTTTGGGGTGTAGAACACCTTCAAGCAACTGGATTTACTGTAGGATTTCAGCCTTGAAATTCCCTTTACCTTGCTTGCCTGGATGTGTCCAATTCTTTGATTACTTTTGTTCCCTAAGACTTAGATGGTATATCATCTCCCCTAGGAGACATCCCTGTTCTCCCAAATATAATTTCATAATCCACATGTGTGCTACCTAGCATGTCTGTATATCTCTCCTTTGTAATACTATAGTAAAGAGGATTGTTTATTACCCATGCATGAAATGATAAACATTTTTTTCCTTTTCAATGAAAGGCCTTGATTTAGAACTCATGTGATCAAAATCTGGGACAAGGACAACTTGTCTTTATGCTTTCATATGAAAGAGAGAAAAAGAAAATTTATGATATTTAAATTTCATTGCTGCTAGGACACTTACTAAGCATCTCCCTTTCTTATGCATATATTTTCTTATTTCCATTGATTTTATTTTTAAAAAAGTAGCTCAATTGAATCTCAGAAACAACATTGTGTTGTTGAACCAGCTCTTTCTTCCTTCCTTCCATCCTTTTTTTTCTTCCATTATTTCTTTCTTTCAATCTTTGGAATTTCTAACTAATCATGAATGTCTAGCAGAATTATTTAACCACTAAGTGTTCACCTGAGAAATATAGTTGGTCAACATTTATTAAAAGTGACTCATAGTTACTAAGCAGAAAGCATACCTTTTAGCATTTTCCCACCATCCTTTGTATCAAACCAGTTAACATTTCTTTTTGTTACTGATCCTAGCATTTATTCTTTACCCAAAATAATTATTCCTTTGTTCCTTAGCTCATATTTGAGTCTTCTTGTTAAAAAGTATCTTGCTTTGCATATTTGCAATCCAAGAAAACTATCTGGGGAAGGGTGTACTTCAATAGGTAGAGCTGGTGCAAGAGAGTTAGTTGGCAAAACCCATTTAAAAAAAAAGCAATCAGGGAGGATTTA
Organism: Ondatra zibethicus; assembly: GCA_004026605.1. Taxonomy (NCBI): domain Eukaryota; kingdom Metazoa; phylum Chordata; class Mammalia; order Rodentia; family Cricetidae; genus Ondatra; species Ondatra zibethicus. The sequence continues at coordinate 13,140 of PVIU01014883.1, read as the reverse complement.
ATTTACCAACAAGAGAGTGACTTCTTGCCAATATTTCTAGTATGTTCTCAAATGGAAATGTTAAGTGAAATCTTTAAATATGTTCAGCTCAGTGGGCTTCAAAAATCTTTTACATCAAAGGTATTCATGACAATTTTGAATTTTGAACATTTTTGTTCAAAGCTCCAGTGCTATAAAATTCATGTGCAGATTCAAGGAAAAAGTATCTCTTTGAGGAAATTTGAGGGGAGTTCTGAAGTTTTACAGAGATATTCTCATAGTACTATATTAATTTTTAACTATGTATGGTTTTACAATAGAAGTGTGCTGTTTGCTGCTTTCTGATTTTCTATGAGAATGAGACTGTAGCAGCAGGGTTAAGTCTGCACATATATGAGGCCTCAATAACTGTTAGTTACCAGTTGACCAAGTGTAAGCAACAACCAGGTGTTGTGAAGGATATAAATTTAACTGGTCTAATAATCTGACTGAGGCTAACTCACAGGTTGTGTAGTGAATCCCTTAAGAATTGAAATATCCCTTCATGGAGGGAAGGGGGAGGCTCATGACAGTCAGGAAGTAAACAAATCTCACAAACCTTGGGAGCTCAAACTTAACAGTTTCACAATGCTCCTCCCCAAAGTTTGGAAGCATATCTCAGAGAGCTCTGGAGTTGTAGACTCCAAGAATTGTCTCCTGTGCTGGGATGTGTATTGGGGTGATGTAGCTTCTTGCTCCTTTATTTAGGTTCTCCCTCATGCATAGTCCTGTAAGTAATACCAACAAACTAGTTGGTTTGTTAAGATGGACTTTGGTAGAATCAAATCATTACTTTGTTGTGTCAATGGTTTCTTACCTGGGGTTATCAGATGTCTGCTTTCAGATCACCAGAGAAAGTAGCCCACAACATCATAATACTAGTTTCCCTGAATGTTAACTTTTTACCAAGACAAAAGACTGCAATGCAGTCGCATCACAACTCTTGTATCTATGTCATCAGGAACATCTTAGTAGAGGGGGCGGAAAGATTGGGAGAGCCAGCATATTAGACAGTTTGCTGTCAACTTATTCTAGAAATGGCTGAACAAACAAAATAACAATCAAAGAAAAGAAGATATCAAGTTGAGGGTGGGAGGCATGGGAGGAGTTAAAGGGAAGCTAGCTGGGAGGACCTGGAGGAATGGAAAAGAGGAAGAAAAGTGATGTAATTTTATTCTAATTAAAAATATATCTAAAGAAATAAAATATAAGAGAAACTCTGAAATAAACATTTTAAGCATACACACTCACACCCATAGACACAGCTAATTAGTTTACAGTATGGCAATTCTTTTTCCTAAAGATTTTAAACTTTCCATAATCAAGCTTGCCCTATGCTATAGGTAAAACATTGATCGATCATCATAAATCTACTGAGGACATAGTTTGTGACTCTGATTCCCTAGTTCAAACAACTGTTAATTCTGCCCACCTGTCTTCTGTGTACTTTTCCACTTAGCTTCAGTGTGTTTTAAATCCTCCACTGTAGAAAACAAGTAGCCAATACTTTGTAGTTTATATTTTGTCTGTTTTTTCAAAAATCTTATTCATTTTTATTTTTAATTTATTTTATATTAAAATTACAGATTTAATGATATTTAAAATATGTGTTATGCGAAGTAGAAAAAGAGAAGATCTCCTGAGAAAACTGGGAGCATGGGGACCTTGCGGGAAGGTTGAAGTTGGGGGAGAGGCAGGGAGGGGATCAGAGAAAAATGTAGAGCTCAATAAAAATCAATAAAAAAAAACTGGGAAAAATATGCATGGTTGATGTGGGATTCCCCTCTGTATGCTATGAATATGTCTTTTTATCATTGGTTTTTAAAGAAGCTGTTTTGTCCAATGGCTTAGTAGAGTAAAGCCAGGCAGGAAATACAGAGATATAGAGAGAAAGTAGGCAGAGTCGGGGAGATACCATGTAGCTGCCAAAAGAGTGAGATGCCAGATCCTTACCAGTAAGCCATAGCCACAGCCATGTGCCAATTCACAGGTTAATAGAAATGTGATCTCTATTAATAAATTAATTTCTAATAATAAATTGATAGAAATTAATTTAAGATGTAAGAGTTGGTTCATAGGAAGCCTAAGCTATTGGCCAAGCAGTGTTGTAATTGATATAATTTCTGTGTAATTATTTCGGGTCTGGGAGGCTGGGAAATGAACAAACAGTCTCCACCTACAAAATGATGCTCATTTTATGGGGCATAGATCCACATAAGACCTAAAACGAAGAACAAAAAAAAAATGAGGGCTTCTAGACCCACAAAAATGGGAACCAAGCATAGCTTCTTGGTACCCGCATTTTTTTTTCCAGATAGGCTCTGTTTGCTGGCAGTGAGCAGAGACGCAGTTCCTCTAAGAGAAGGCTTCCTGTCTCAGCATTAGCAGAAAAAAACTGCATGGCTTCTTTAAAAAAAAAATGGCAGCTTCCCGATTCGTGCTGGTAGCATGAACCTTGGCTCTCTTGGGAGGTCCTGCACTTAAACAGGGTCTGTGAGCAGTGTGTTACAAATTGTTTAACAATGCAACATAGACTCACTAAGTCCCTAGAGTTGGCGCAGTATGCATGGCTCACAGAGATGGTAAACCATGTTGGTCTGGACGGAGCAAGCAGGCAGGGATGAAGAGTTGATCCTAGCCATTCCTGTACTTAGCATTAAAAAAAAGGCACTTCTCATCAGAAAATAATTATAGATATGCAATAAAGACAGATTCAGGTTTAAAAAAAAAAGACCTGTGAATGGATAACAGTGTTGGCTAAATGTACATAGGCTTGGAAGAGAGAAGAAAAAGAGTATAGACATTTATATAAAGAAATAGATTTAAAAAATAAAACAAAGTCTTTAAAGAGACAGCAAAAGTAATATAAAAGAATACAGATAGTCATAGATTAAAGGAGTAAAGAAAATAAGCCAAGTAAAGATAGAAATTACACATAGAGTCTTGATTATGTATATTATTGTGTTTTGTTTGATTTTTTTTTTTTTTTTTTTTTTTTTACTGTGAATGAGCTAAACACAGAGAGACATTTCATTGTACCGGCTGCTAAACTAAACTAACATATATATTTTAAAGATATCTTTACTTCAAAATTTGGGTCTAAGAATATGTTGCTTTGAAAAAGAGGTTCTGCCTTTGTTTCCACAAAGGATGGAAAGCTGTGGATTCCTTACTGACTAATATGGTTTGATCAAACAAGTCCCCCTAAAGCAGTGGCCTAGATGGTCCAACATTCATTACAGCTTCAGGACACTTGGCTGAGATGCAACTACCACACAGGATACCCCATGAAAAACCTGAATAACAGCACCCCCAATCAGTAGGAAGTAGTCTAGACAACAATGCCCAAATTCCCTAAATGATGGTTTAAGAATGTTTGTTTACATTTAAAGGGGGATATGCTATAGAGATGAATACTTTACATTAGTATGGATCTTGGTTTATTGATACAAAGTTAAGGTCAACTTTGTTGTACTGTGTATATGTATTTTCTGCTCTTGTTTGAGGCATTATGCTTATACAGGTCATTTAAAGTGTATAATTAAAAATTACAGATTAATAGCCATAACAAAACTAAATTTCTGAAGAAGATTTTCTTTCTTTCTTTTTTTTTTTTTTTTACAAGACTGATGCTCTGAGAGCCTGTGTAGACTATGGCCTATGATAAATGAGACATGATTCCTTTTGAACAAATCTCTGTTTGAAATCATGGGTATTCCTCCATCATGTGTGCAGATTGGTGACATCTGAATTGCAGGGGAACCTAGGAAAGACCAGGGTTCCCAGTCAGACTGTGTGGCATCTGGAAGTCTCTTGCCTCGTTAATGCCCGTGAAAGGATGAGTCTAGACACCTTCTTAGTCTTCTGTTTTGAAACCATTGTCACTGGGAGGGTAAGAGTGGGTTATACCATCCCCACATTTTTTGCAATGGTGGTTTTTGTCATATGCCCAAGGCTGTTACACACACACACACACACACACACACACACACACACACACACACACACATACTACATCATTTCACTCTCACGGTACCATCATCATACTCAAAATAACAAGAATAACAACTCAAAGAAAGACATCTTAGAGAAAACACTGACCCACATCAGGATAAAAAAAAAAAATGAGGGTGTGAGCAGGGAGAAGATTGGTAGCCAATAGCCAATAATAGCTTATTTTATGTGAAATAGGAGATGGAGAGACATCTCAGCAGGTAAAAGCATGTGTTGCTCTTCCAAAGCACTTGGACTAAATTCCCATCACTTTAATGACGAAACTTACAACTACCTATAATTCCAGCTTCAGAAAACCCAAAATCTTCTGACCCATATGGGGCTGTACACACACACACACACACACACACACACACACACACACACACACACACACACAGAGAGAGAGAGAGAGAGAGAGAGAGAGAGAGAGAGAGGGAGAGAGAGAGAGAGAGATGGAGGCACGGATATACAAGTATGTGTGCATGCATGCACATACACATACACAATAAAACAAATGTTACAAAAACAAAATAGGATCCACATGAAAGGAAGGTACATGACAAATAGATACAGTTGACAGTATCTGAGACATTTCTGAAAATCAAAATAAATAATGACAACAATTATAACATTTTAATTAAGTTAAGAATTGTAGGTCTTTATTGATGAAACATGAAAAGAGAAATAGAGTAGAGAGAGAGAGAGAGATGTGGGTATAAGAAGGAAGAGAAAACAAGGAAGTTAGAACTCTTATAACAAAATCATAGCATATATGGAAATGAAAACTCATAAATGGTAATGAAAAAGCTTGGTGTAATAAGAAGAACAAGATTTAGCTATTTCAAAAATTCTTACATTATTTTTTATTACAAAAAGGAAAATAGTAACTTTGAAGTGAGCAACCTAGTACATAACACTTTCATTAAATAATGACAGCAGGAAATCCCCAGTGCCAAGAGACAAGGGCAGCATGGCCTTTGTCCAATGATAAGTTATGGATGTTCTCAGATAAATCCATAGCTCCAATCTAATTAGGAGGCATAGTTATACACATCACCCCAAACTGAAAGGTGGTCAGCCAAATAACTGCCATAGAGATTAAAAATTTTATTTATTTTTATATTATAATATAGTTACATCATCTGCCCCTCCTTTGCCCCCTCCAAACTTTCCCATATATCCCCTTTTTTCTCTTTTCAAATTTATGGCCTGTTTTTCATTAATTATTACTGTACATATATATTTATGGAAGTTGGGAAAGAGACAAAGAGAAGCTGAGGAACTATTTACCTGTTGCAGAGTCAGAATACTCACTAAAACCAAATGTGATGTATCCTAGAGTGTTTCTGTACTGGGGGGAATGTCAAATATGAATGTCGGCAGGAAAAATTAGTAAAACATGAGATGTGGATAGTGGTTTGTCCAGTGACTGGATACAATAGGGCAAGAACTAAATGTACTCTAGAGTCCATTTTTTGAGATGTCTTTTAAATGATTTTTTAAAAATTAACAAAAATAAATAAAATGTTACAGAGGCCTGTTAAGCCCATCAAAGCCTAGAAATACTTATTATCTGGCTCATTTTTATTGAATTCTGGACTAAACCACTAGTCCAGATGTCTTTGTTTGTGCTCTTGGGTCCACCAAAATAGATGGATTTTTGACTTTTCTTGCCCATGAGGCAGCTACCCCCCTTTGTTCTTTAACCCTGTAAGCTGGGGCTCCCACACCTGCACACTCAGGTTTGGCCTTGCATCAAGGGGACCACAACAGCTTGCTTCTGCATTGCTCTGCTTGTTTTCAGGAAAAGATTGGGATGCCAGCTTGGAAATTCCCCTTTATCTCTCCTTTTCTTCCTTCGCAGAATTAATGAAGAAGAGAACTGTCAAACAGCCAGGGCTTTTATGTTCTCTAGATGAGTTTGACTGTTAATTACCACTGTGCTCTTGAGTCTACCAGACACTGCTCAAGCTTGCGAGGTCTTTTCTGGAACTCACCAGTAACTCAGATCCTGCCTGTCATGCCTGCACGTATAGACGTTTTCCATTTGATCTGGTGCATATGTTTCTGCAAATGCCATTATACACTCCTCTCTTCTCAGAAGAAATATCGATGGAATGTGTCCAGTGTAATTAAAAATGGATTCAAAATGAAAATGCCAATTCAATGAACATAACTAATAACACTGAGAGTTCATATAATTACTTTTTAAATGGCCTAAAGATCTGATAAGAAAAAAGTCTCCACCATTGTATTGCATTATTTTATAAATTTACATTTATAGAAAATTCATAAAGCAATCCTAGGGGGAGGAGAGAGCTGAGGGAGATAAAAAGAAATCACCAAAATGGTCTAGAGATATGAACTTATGCCTTTTAGATTTAGTCTCGGTGTGCTTTCTGTTGTAATATATAAATATATAAATATATATATATATATATATATATATATATATATATATGAGATAATTAACTTGAAGGGAGAGGGTTCATTATGGTTCACAGGCTTATAACTTTTAGTTCATGATCCATTGAAACCAGAGCATTGAGCACTGAGCCTAGGCTGCATGCATATCTTTGTCAGGAGGCTGCATTCATCTTATGCCTGCATTAGGAAAGAGAGGAAGGGCTCAGACCCCAGCATTTCCTTAAGGGCTGGTTACCGGAGACAAAAGGCCTTGCACAAGGCCATACATCCTATGTCCTACCATCTTCCAGTTGTGCCACTCTGAAGGACAAGCCTTTGATGCATGCTTTAGGAGGCCCTTCCAGGTTCACATACACTGTAGTGGACTGCAGTAAATTTTTAGTTCTCCTTTCCACACATTTCAGCAAGGATATACAGTGTGTACTGTACACTGCACTGTGGCAGGTGCCACAGAGAAAGGTCATAATACAGCACAGCCTCGGCCATTGAAGTAATCACCAGTAGTAAGGAGGAGCAATCTCGTACGACTCCGTGGCCTCTTAGTGAAAGTTGAGCACATGGAAAGCAGGAAATGCTGCTGGGGATGGTGGCCCCTATTTCCTGCTGATGGGACTGGATGGAAATCACTGTGGCTACTGTGGATGTGAATATAAAGGCTTTACAAATTAAAAATAGAATTCAGACACATGACTTCTGGATATTTACCTGAACTAGCCAGTCAGCTTGTTAGAGAGGTACCTGCAAACTCAGGCTCATTGCAGCGGTGGTCACAGTGGTCAGTTTCTAGAAGTAACCTATGGGCTGAGTAAGGAATATATAAAATGTGGGTACATATACTCAGTTCAGTTTTCGTTCGCTCTGATAGAGAAAATGGAAAGAACTGGATGACACCATCGCATTAAATGAAATGTATGGAATCTAGGTCATAATCCGTGTGAGTAGGGAAGGAGGATAAAGGGACAAGTGTTATGGAATATTTGTTTATACTGTATGAAAGGATGTCACTGTCAATGGTTTCATAATGAGGTGAAAGGCCAATAATTAGGCAGGAGACATAGGCAGGATTTCTGGGGAAAGAGAGGAAGTGGAGCAGGTATCTAGGCACGTGGATTATGCCAGAGAGACTCCAGAAGATGCAGAACTAGTCATCAGATTAATTTAAGGTATAAGAATTCTTATACCATTTTTTGTAATACTTATGTTAACCTTAATGCTGTTTAGCCCTGCTATTACTGCATCCTATCCCTATTTGTAGCAAACTTTTCCATCAGTCACCAGCCCGCAGATAATAACAAGGAGACTTCTTATTAATTATGAAAGTTGGCCTTTGGCTTAGGTTTGTCCGCCACTAATTTTTATAACAAATTAATCTTCTTCTACTAATCTATTTTCTATCACATATCTTTTCTATGCCTTCTTCATTTCTATATTTCTGACTTCTTCATCTCCTGGCATCTCTCCGGTATAAAACATGGCCTAGATTCCTTCTCTTCTTCCTCTCTCTTCCTGGAAATCCTGCCTAGCTTCTGTCTTTATAAAATATAGATACCAATCCTGTGTCTGATGTACAGCTGACAGAGGGTTTCTTCTTTCTGTAGAATTTATCTTCACTCTGCTGATAATCCCATTTGGTGTGCAAAAGCATTATGTGTAAATCCCTTCTTTTTTAAGTTTTTGGATTTTTTACCATGATACTGGAGTTCTTTTCAGAATCACTGCCTATGACTATATCTTAGGTGGTTTAGCTATTTCAAAGTTTCGTACATTCAAATCTTTGATCCACTTCGAATTGAGTTTTTTTTTTCAGGACAAGAAATATGGATGCAGTTGAATTCTTTTACTTGTGGGAACTTTCTAAATGCACATTTTCCAAATGTGTCAAAGAGGCTGCCAAATATTAAATTAAGATCAGATAAGCAAATTAAATAGATCTATAACTGCTAAAGAAGTAGAAAGAGTCATCAGAAGTCTCCCAACCAAGAAAAGCCCAGGGCCAGATGGTTTCAGCACAGAATTATGCAGAATTTCCAAGAAGAACTAACACCAATACACCTCAAATTGTTCCACACAATAGAAACAGAAGGAGCATTGCTGAACTCTTTCTACAAGGCTACTGTTACCCTGATTGTCATTTTTCGAGGGAATACTTTGACAATGTTGTTGAGAATTCACACAGTGCTGCTTTTGTTACGTGGCTCTTTTGTGTACTTTGAGATCAGGAGTTGTGTTAGCTTCAGTGTTGTTGTTTACACTTAGAATTTCTCAAGCAATTTAGTATTTTTGATGCCATATGAATTACAGGAATTCATTGGTTTTGAGTGTGTGTCAGAGGAATGTCATGTTGTGGGAGACCACGTGTGACTCATTTTCCATCTGGAGTCATTTCTGACTTAAAGAAGTCATTTGAGTTCAAGCTTGTCTACTCTTTTTCTCATAACCTTGATGGCTATGAGAGACTTCTGATTTAGCCCGCGAGAAAAGAACACCCTATCTAGTAGACAGTAAACTGCTGACGACAAACCTCAGGAACATCAAGATAGAAAGTAAGGCTGCTTCCGAGCAGCAAGCACATGCTGGAGAGGAGGCTGCTCACTCAAGGACAGGAATGGTCTTGTGTTAGATACTGACTGACCGTCTGTTCTGTGCTTTGTTCTGCTTTTGTATATAAGCAAGTTCTGAAATAAACTCTGGGCTATTTGGCTGGTTCGGCATGACCAGACAGACTTCCCGATTCTGTCCTGTCTTCTATATCTTCTGACTTTCCTTTGACCTCAAGGATCCCCTATCCAGGAACCCTAGCTAACCTTGTAGGAGCAGGCTCCTATATCATGTTATTGGGATTTTGGTAGAGACTGTATGGAATCTTTAGATTGCTTTTATAGATTGTAAAATCTGTAGATTCCTTATATAGATCTGTAGATTACCTGCACATTACTACTTGTATAATATTGAGTGTGCCAATTTGTGAGAATGAGAACTTTTTCCATCTTTAGTGTCTTTATTTAGCATTTAAAAATTTTTACTGTAGAGCTCTTTTATTTCCTTAATTATACTTATTCCTAGGTATAATTTTTCAATTACAATAAATAAGATATCTTCACCTGATTTCTTCACTAACAAATTAATTGTTATATAGAAAGTTTGCAGATTTTGGAATGTTTGTTTTTTCTCCTATTATTTATCTGATGTATAAGAAATTTCGGTAAAGTCATTATCATTTTTTAAAAACAGGATCATATTCTCTGAAAATGAGTATTCTAATATTTCTTCTTTTAATATCTGCATGTTCCTTATTTGTCTCACTTGTTTTATTGCCCTAATAAAGATTTTAAATAATATACTGAGTAAGAGTGATGCAAGGGGAAACCCTTGCCTTAATTACTGATTATAGAGGAAATGCTTTCAGTTTTCCTAATTTAGTATGACTATATGTTTACTATATGTTGCTTTTATGGTATGAGGCATGTTTCTTCTAGTTCTTGTTTATTTGGGGGTTTTTCTCAAGAGGAATTCTGAACTTTGTTCATGGTATTTCTGCATCTGTTGAGGTGATTATACGTTCTATATTTTTGAACCTATGTGATGATACATTGCATGCATTGATTTTCATATGGTGAATGATCCTTGGGATCCCTGAAATGAAAACAAGTCACTCATAGTTCATGCTCATTTTGAATATAATTTATTTTATTTTAATTTTTTTATTGAGCTATACATTTTTATCTGTTCCCCTCCATTCCTCTTTCCTCTCCTTCAACCCTCTTCCATAGTCCCCATGCTCACAATTTACTCAGGAGATGTTGTTTTCAACTTCCCATGTAGATTAGATCCATGTATGTCTCTCTTAGGGTCCTTATTGTTGTCTAGGATCTCTCTGGGATTGTGAGTTGTAAGCTGGTGGGTTTTTATTATATTTTATTTTTGCTTCATGTCTAAAAGCCACTTATGAGTGAGTACATATGATATTTGTCTTTCTGGGTCTGGTTTATCTCACTCAATATGATGTTTTCTAGATCCATGCATTTGCCTTCAAATTTCAAGATGTCATCATTTTTTTCTTCTATGTAGTACTCTATTGTGTAAATGTACCACATTTTCCTTATCCATTTTTCGGTTAAGGGGCATTTAGGTTATTTCCAGGTTCTGACTATGACAAACAATGTTGCTATGAACAGAGCTGAGCACATGTCCTTGTGGTACATTTGGGCATCCTTTGGGTAGATATCCAAAAGTGGTATTTCTGGGTCTTGAGGTAGGTTGTTTCCTAATTTTCCGAGAAATCACCATACTGAAATCCAAAGGGGCTATACCAGTTTGCACTCCCACCAGCAATGGAGGAGTGTTCCCTTTACTTCACCACCTCTCCATCATAAGTTTGTCATCAGTGTTTTTGATCTTGGCCCTTCTTACAGGTGTAATCTCAGAGTTGTTTTGATTTGCATTTCTCTGCTGGCTAAGGATGTTGAGCATTTCCTTACATATCTTTCAGCCATTTTAGATTCCTCTGTTGATAGTCCTCTGTTTAGGTTTGTACTACATTTTTTTATTGGATTGTTTGTTCTTTTGATGACTAATTTCTTGAGTTCTTTGTATATTTTGGAGATCCGTCCTCTGTCTGATATGGGGTAGTGAAGATCTTTTTCCATTCTGTATGCTTCTGTTTTGTATTGTTGAAACTTAAAAGGAGATCAAGGAGATACAAATCAGAAAAGAAGAAGTCAAACTCTCACTATTTGCTGATGATATGATAGTTTACATAAGTGACCCCAAAAATTCTACCAAGGAACCTCTACAATTCATAAAAAACTTTCAGTGATGTAACAGGATACAAGATTAACTCAAAAAATCAGTAACCCTCCTGTACACAGATGATAAATGGGCTGAGAAAGAAATCAGAGAAACATCACTCTTCACAATAGCCACAAATAGCATAAATTATCTCGAAGTAACTCTAACCAAACAAGTGGAAGACCTGTGTGACAAGAACTTTAAATCGTTGAAGAAAGAAATTGAAGAAGACATCAGAAAGTAGAAAGATCTCCCATGCTCTTGGATAGGTAGGATTAACATAGTAAAAATGACAATCTTACCAAAAGCAATCTACAGATTCAATGTAATGCCTATCAAAATCCCAGCAAAATTTATCACAGACCTTGAAAGAATGGTACTTAACTTCATATGCAAAAGCATAAAAACCAGGATAGCCAAAACAAACCTGTACAATAAAGCAACTTCTAGAGGCATCACAATTTTTGTCTTCAAACTCTACTACAGACCTACAGTACTGAAAACAGACTGGAATTTTGAATATAATTTACAAAGCAATTATACTGATTATTTTATCTATGTTCATCAGAGAAATGGATGTCCAGTTTTGTTGTGTTCTCTGGTTTTGTTATCAGGGTAAATCTCCCTTCATATGCTGAGACTGGTCCTGTTCATTGCCCTTCTCCCTTGTGGTAAAATTTAAGGAGTACTGATTCTAGTTCTGCTTAGAATTTCCTTAGCCATATTCCCCAAGTTCTACTAAACTTTTCTTTTAAGTTCATTTAATCCTAGGACTTTAAAAGCATCTCCCCTATTTCTTCAATTATCTACCAGCCATACAAGAGTGCATAGATCAGTTGGTCTCAAATTTTTTAGTAATTTCTTTTGCTGTTGATTTCTAGCTTTATTCCACTATACCCTGATAAATAAGATACAAGAACTATCCTAATATAGTGTGTTTGTTGAGACTTGATTTTTGACCTAAAATGCCATCACCTTTATTTTAGAGAAGGATCTAAGTTCTGTTGAAAAGAATGTGTAGTTTTTTTCTGCTACACAAAATATTCTGTATACATCTGTAAAGTTCATCTGATTTATGCCTGAAGTTTTTAAATTGACTTTTCATTCAAAAGGCCTATCTAAACATAGGAGTCGAATATAGACATCACACTCTATTATAGTATCAGGAATGATCAGGTACTTTATTTCCATTAGTGTTGCTTTATGGGAGCCCCCATGTTCAGCACATAAATATTTGTAATCCCTGTGTCTTCTTGATGTTTTTTTATGTTTTAATATAAAGTGATCTTCCTTATTTTTTTTCCTGACTGATTTTGATATGAATTGGGTTTTTTGGTTTGTTTGTTCTTTGTTTTGTTTGTTTTAATCAGAGATCAGATTTGCTACCCCTGTTTGTTTCAGCTTCCATTCATTTAATTGACTCTTAGTCTGTAAGTGTTTTCATCAGTGCTGCTTGTTTCTTGGAAAGGGCACCTGTGTTTGTCTGTGTGCATGTTTGTGTATCTGTTGTGTGTACTCTGTCTTGTACTCTCTCTCTCTCTCTCTCTCTCTTTCTTTCTTTCTCTCTTTCTCTGTTCACATGGAGTGTATGGTACATGAATGTGTGTGACTCTGTGTGTGTGTGTGTGTGTGTGTGTGCATGGCGTGTGTGGTGCATGGATGTGTATGTGTGTTTTGTTGTGGGTGGTGCACACATTTGTGTGAACATATATGTGTGAGTATGTATGTGTGTGGGTGTGGGTAGGTGGATGGTATGGTGGATGTACGTGTGTAAGCACAAAGCCTTCTTCCATTACTGATGACGAATTATCAAGTCGGCACAAATCAATAACCAAGCTAGCTCAATAGAAACGTGTATTTTTAATGAAAGGAAAAAGGGGAGCTCACTCTACCAAAGTCGCGATCCAATCC